>DVPU01000001.1:0-13385 GCA_018239365.1 Oxynetra hopfferi
TGTACAAAGGTAGCATAATCATTAGTCTTTTAATTGAAGACTTGTATGAAAGATTTGATGAAATATAAACTGTCTCTAATTTATAAATAGAAATTAATTTTTTAATTAAAAAGTTAAAATATTATTAAAAGACGAGAAGACCCTATAGAGTTTTATAATTTATTTATTTAATTATTAAGTATATATTTAAATTTAATAAATAAATAAATTATTATATTGGGGTGATAAAAAAATTTAATAAACTTTTTTTAATTTAATAACATAAATAAATGAAAAAATGATCCATTTTTAATGATTAAAAGAAAAAATTACCTTAGGGATAACAGCGTAATGTTTTTTTTTAGTACAAATAAAAAAAAAAGTTTGCGACCTCGATGTTGGATTAAGATAAAATTTAAATGCAAAAGTTTAAAAGTTTTGATCTGTTCGATCATTAAAATCTTACATGATCTGAGTTCAAACCGGTGTAAGCCAGGTTGGTTTCTATCTTTAATAAAATAAAATATTTTAGTACGAAAGGATCAAATATTTGAAATAATTTTATTAATAAGAATGTTAATAATAGTATTTAAAACTATTTTGGCAGATAATTGTATTGGTTTTAGAAGTCATATATATATATATATATTATATATAAATAGTATATGACATTAATAGATTTATTTAATATTATGATTGGAATATTAATTTTAATTATTGGGGTTTTAATTGGTGTTGCTTTTTTAACTTTATTAGAGCGTAAAGTTTTAGGTTATATTCAAATTCGTAAAGGACCTAATAAAATAGGTTATATAGGATTATTACAACCTTTTAGTGATGCTATTAAATTATTTTCTAAAGAACAAATTTATTTAAATTATTCAAATTATTTGGTTTATTATTTTTCTCCTGTTATAAGATTTATTTTATCTTTAATAATTTGAATATTGATTCCTTACATATTTAATATAATTATATTTAATTTAGGTATTTTATTTTTTTTATGTTGTACAAGAATTGGAGTATATACTTTAATAATTGCTGGTTGATCTTCTAATTCAAATTATTCTTTATTAGGAGGTTTACGAGCTGTAGCTCAAACTATTTCTTATGAAGTAAGAATATCTTTAATTATAATATCAAGAATTATTATAATTATAGATTTTAATTTAATAAAATTTTTTAATTATCAAAATATAATTTGATTTATTTTTATAATAATACCTTTATCTATCTGTTTTTTATCTTCTTTAATAGCTGAAACTAACCGTACTCCTTTTGATTTTGCTGAGGGAGAAAGAGAATTAGTTTCTGGATTTAATATTGAGTATAGAAGAGGGGGATTTGCTTTAATTTTTTTAGCTGAATATTCAAGAATTTTATTTATAAGATTATTATTTATTATTATATATATAGGAGGATATGATTTAACATTTATATTTTATTTAAAATTAGTTTTTTTATCTTTTTTTTTTATTTGAGTACGTGGAACATTACCTCGTTATCGATATGATAAATTAATATATTTATGTTGAAAAAGTTATTTACCTATTTCTTTAAATTTTTTATTATTATTTATAGGTTTAAAAATATTTTTAAATTATAAAATAATTTTAGTATAAATTAATAGAATAAATATATTCTTTCTTAAGTTTTCAAAACAAATGCTTAATACAAGCTCATTAATTTAATTATTAAAAATTAAATTATCTCAAATTTTATTTAAAATTGGGTTAATAATAAAATATAAAAAATAAATAATTGTTAAAATTTGTCCAGTAATAATATATGGAATTTCAACTGATCGTGCTCCAATTCATGTTAATAAAATAATAATGGTAATTAATGATCAAAATAAAAATTGATTTAATGGATAAAATTGAATTCCTTGGATTTTTTTATTAAATGTAAATGGTAAAATAATTAAAATTAAAATTGATATAACTAAAGCAATTACTCCTCCTAATTTATTGGGAATTGATCGTAAAATTGCATATGCAAATAAAAAATATCATTCTGGTTGGATATGAATAGGAGTAACTAAAGGATTAGCTGGAATAAAATTATCTGGATCTCCTAATAAATAAGGATTAATTAATGTTAAATTAGTTAATAAAAAAATTAAAAAAATAAATCCAATTAAATCTTTAAAAGTAAAAAATGGATGAAATGGAATTTTATCTAAATTACTATTAATACCTAATGGATTATTAGATCCTGTTTGATGTAAGAATAAAAGGTGAATTATTGTTAATATTAAAATAATAAAAGGAAATAAAAAGTGGAATGTATAAAAACGAGTTAATGTTGCATTATCTACAGCAAATCCTCCTCAAATTCAATTAACTAATATTGTTCCTAAATAAGGGATAGCAGATAAAAGGTTTGTAATTACTGTTGCTCCTCAAAATGATATTTGTCCTCATGGTAATACATATCCTATAAAAGCTGTAGCTATTAATAAAAATAAAATTATAACTCCAATTATTCATGTATATTTTAAATTAAAAGATTCATAATAAATTCCTCGTCCAATATGTAAATAAATGCAAATAAAAAAAAAAGATGCTCCATTTGCATGAAGAGTACGAATTAATCAACCATAATTAACATTTCGACAAATATAATTTACTCTATAAAAAGCTATTTCAATATTTGCTGTATAATATATAGTTAAAAATAATCCTGTAATAATTTGAATAATTAAACACAAAGCTAAAAAAGATCCAAAATTTCATCATGATGAGATATTAGAAGGTGAAGGAAGATCAATAAGTGAATTATTTATAATTTTAATAATGGGATGGGTTTTTCGAATTGGTTTAAATATATTTATCATTTGTAGTTAAAAATTAGATCGTAAAGGACCAAAAAAAATATTAGTAATTTTTACTACTGCAATAAGAGTAATAAATAAATAAATAATTATTATTAAAGTTAATATATATGTTTGTTTATTATATAATTTTATTAAGCTAAAATTAAATTCATTATTAAAAAATAAAAATAAATTAAAAAAGTTTTTTATTTCATCATTAAATGAAAAATTTATTCAAAATAAATTATTTTTAAATAGTAATCTAATTATTAATAATAAAAATAAATAAAAAAAAAATATTTTATTAAAAAATGAGATTTTAAATAATTCATTTGATGCAATACTTGAAACATAAATAAATAGAACTAATAATCCACCTAAGAAAACTAAAAATAAAATATAAGAAAATCAATAAGTATTAATTAATATTCTAGATAATATACATATAAATAAAGTTTGAATTAAAATTATTAATCCCATTGAAAATGGATGATTTAAAAAAAATATAAAAATTGAAGTAAAAATTAAAGATAAAGATAAAAATATTTTAATAATTTCAAAGAATAGTTTAATAAAAATAATAATTTTGGAGATTATTGATAAAGAGATTCTTTTTCTTTGAAGTTTTTAAAGAAATTTCTTATTTTTGATTTACAAGACCAAAGTTTTTTTTAAACTATAAAAACAAATGATAATAAATATATGATTAGTAATTTTTATTATATTTTTATTTGGGAATATAATTTTTGTTTCTAAATATAAACATTTATTAATTGTTTTATTAAGATTAGAATTTATAGTTTTAAGTATTTTTTTTTTTTTTTTATTATATTTAATAATAATAAATTATAATATATATATATTAATAGTTTTTTTAGTTTTTTCAGTTTGTGAGGGGGTTTTAGGACTTTCAATTTTAGTTTCAATAATTCGAACTCATGGAAATGATTATTTTCAAAGTTATAATTTAATTTAAATGATAAAATTTTTATTAATAATTTTATTTATAATTCCTTTATGTTTTAAAAAAAAAATATTTTGAATGGTTCATTTAATAATAATAATAATAATATTTATGTTTATAAATATAACTATTAATATTATAATTTATTCTAATTTAAGATATTTAATAGGTTGTGATTTAATTTCTTATGGTTTAATTTTATTAAGAATTTGAATTAGAAGATTAATAATTGTAGCTAGAGAAAGATTATATAAAAGAAATTTATATAATAATTTTTTTTTATTAAATATTATTTTATTATTATTTATATTATATTTAACTTTTAGAATTATAAATTTATTTATATTTTATTTATTTTTTGAGGGGAGATTAATTCCTACTTTAATATTAATTATTGGGTGGGGGTATCAACCTGAACGAATTCAAGCTGGTATATATCTTTTATTTTATACTTTATTTGTTTCTTTACCTTTATTATTGGGTATTTTTTTTATTTATAATAAAATAAATAGAATATTAATATATTTTATAAAATTTTATAATTATGATTTTTTTTTACTATATATAAGAATAGTTATAGCTTTTTTGGTTAAAATACCTATATATTTTACTCATTTATGATTACCAAAAGCTCATGTTGAAGCTCCAATTTCAGGTTCAATAATTTTAGCTGCAATTATATTAAAGTTAGGGGGATATGGATTATTACGAATTTTAATTATAATACAAAAAATTAATTTAAAAATAGGATTAATTTGAGTAGTTATTAGATTAATTGGAGGTTTATATATTAGATTAAAATGTTTTTGTCAGGTTGATATAAAATCTTTAATTGCTTATTCTTCAGTTGCTCATATAAGAATTGTTATTGGGGGGATTATAACAATAAATTATTGGGGATTTTTAGGGGCTTATATTTTAATAATTGGTCATGGATTATGTTCTTCTGGAATATTTTGTTTATCAAATATTAGTTATGAACGAGTAGGTAGACGAAGATTATTTTTAAATAAGGGAATAATAAATTTTATACCTTCTATAAGTATATGATGGTTTTTATTTATATCTTCAAATATAGCTGCTCCTCCTTCTTTAAATTTAATAGGGGAAATTAGTTTAATTAATAGATTAATTAGATGATCTTGATTAAGAATAATTATATTAATAGGGATTTCTTTTTTTAGAGCTGGTTATAGTTTATATTTATTTTCTTTTACTCAACATGGAAAATATAATATAGGAATATTTAGATTTTATAGAGGGGTATCTCGAGAATATTTAATATTAATATTACATTGATTACCTTTAAATATTATAATTATAAAAATTGATTATAGAATAATTTGATTTTACTTAAATAATTTAAAAAAAATATTGATTTGTGGAGTCAAAAATATGATAAAATCATTTTAGGTTATTAATAAATATTCTCTTTGTTTTATTAGATTTTTTTTTTTATTTTTTTTTATATTAATTAATTTTTTTATAATAATTTATTTTATTATAAATAATATAGTAATTTTATTTGAGTGGGAAATTATTTCTTTTAATTCTATAAATATTGTTATATCTATTTTATTAGATTGAATATCTTTATTATTTATAATATTTGTATCTTTAATTTCTTCTTCAGTTATTTTTTATAGAAAAAGATATATAAGATCAGAATTAAATTTAAATCGATTTATTATTTTAGTTTTATTATTTGTTTTTTCTATAATTTTATTAATTATTAGTCCTAATATAATTAGAATTTTTTTAGGTTGAGATGGTTTAGGATTAGTCTCTTATTGTTTAATTATTTATTATCAAAATATTAAATCTTATAATGCTGGGATATTAACAGCATTATCAAATCGAATTGGGGATGTTATAATTTTAATATTAATTTCTTGAATAATAAATTATGGAAGATGAAATTATATTTTTTATTTAAATTTTATATCAAATGATTATGTTATAGAAGTTATTAGTATTTTAGTTATTTTAGCTGCTATAACTAAAAGAGCTCAAATTCCTTTTAGATCTTGATTACCTGCTGCTATAGCAGCTCCTACTCCTGTTTCTGCTTTAGTTCATTCTTCTACTTTAGTTACTGCTGGGGTTTATTTATTAATTCGTTTTAATAATTTATTAATTGATATATTATTTTTAAAAATTTTATTATTAATATCTGGATTAACAATATTTATAGCTGGTATTTGTGCTAATTATGAATTTGATTTAAAAAAAATTATTGCTTTATCTACTTTAAGTCAATTAGGTTTAATAATAAGAATTTTAAGTGTAGGATATGGTGATTTAGCTTTTTTTCATTTATTAACTCATGCTATATTTAAAGCTTTATTATTTATATGTGCTGGTATTATTATTCATATAATAATAGATAATCAAGATATTCGTATAATAGGGGGAATTAGATTTTATATTCCTTTAACTTCTCTTTGTATAAATATTTCTAATTTAGCTTTATGTGGTATTCCTTTTTTAGCTGGGTTTTATTCAAAAGATATAATTTTGGAGTTAATAAGAATAAGAAATTTAAATTTATTTATTTATTATTTATATTATTTTTCTACTGGTTTAACTATATTTTATACATTACGATTATTAATATATTTAATAGTGAATGATTTTAATTTATTTAGTATTTTTAATTTATATGATGAAGATTTTATTATATTAAAGGGAATATTTTTATTATTATTTATAAGATTAATTTCAGGTAGATTATTAATATGATTAATTTTTTCATATCCTTATATAATTTATTTATCTTTTAATATGAAAATAATAGTTATTTATGTTACATTAATTGGAATATTTATAGGTTATATTATTAGTAATATGGGAATTTATTCTTTAAATAAATTTTTAATAACTTATAATTTAAGAATATTTTTAACTATAATATGATTTTTACCTGGATTATCTACTTATATAATGAATTATAGATTTTTAAATTTAGGTCAGATTTTATTAAAAAATATTGATATAGGTTGAGGTGAATTTTATAAAAGTCAAGGAATTTATAAAATTATTAAAAATTATTCTATTATTTTTTATATTTATCAATTAAATAATTTTAAAATTTTTTTATTTAGATTTGTTTTATGAATAATAATTTTTATTTTTATATTAATTTTATATTTAAATAGCTTAATTTAAGAGTATAATATTGAAGATATTAAGGTGATTTTTAATCTTTAAATATTATATATATATATAAAAGAATTATTTCTTTTTTTTTACAATGAAAATGTAATGTTTTAAATAAACTATATAAATAAATAAAAAAATAAAATAAAAAGAAATATTAATGAAATTATTCACTATAAATTAAGTTAGCAGCTTAATTTTAATATATTTCTAATTGGAAATTTATTTCAATTTTATCATTAACAGTGATATACCTCTATTTTGGTTTCAATTAATAAATAAGGAGTAAATAAACTCTTTCTTTTAAGTCGAAATTAAATGCAAAATTGCTTCTTATTTAAGATAAATTGATATTCAATATTTTTTGAATGCAAATCAAATGTTTTAAAATAAACTATAATCCTAATTAATTCAGTTTAATATATTTTGATTTCATTCATGATATAATCCAATTAATAATATAATAATAAAAAAAAATCTAGTTTTATATCAAATAATAAAATTAACTATTTTAAAAGTTGGAATTATTGGTAAAATTAAAATAATTTCTACATCAAAAATTAAAAAAATTGTTGTAATTAAAAAAAAGTGTAAAGAAAATGGGATACGTGCTAAACATTTAGGGTCAAATCCACATTCAAAAGGTGAACATTTTTCACGATCTAGAATAGATTTTTTAGAGATGATAAATGAAATTATTATTAATAAATTAGAAATAAAAATTATTATAAAAGATAAAGTTAATAAAATGATAATTATTTATATTAATAAGATATTAATCTTTTTGATTGGAAGTCAAATATACTAAATATATTATATAAATAATTAATTTCCTCATCAATAAATAGAAATGTAAAGGAATAATCAAACTACATCTACAAAATGTCAATATCATGCTGCTGCTTCAAATCCAAAATGATGATTACTTGAAAAATGATTATTTAAATGTCGTATAAAACATGTTATTAAAAAAATTGTTCCGATAATAACATGTATTCCATGAAATCCTGTTGCTATAAAAAAAGTTGATCCATAAATTCTATCTGCAATAGTAAAAGGAGCTTCAATATATTCATAAACTTGTAAAATAGTAAAGTAAATTCCTAAAATAATAGTAATAAATAAACTTTGTGAAGTTTGAGTGTAATTATTTTGTATAAGTGCATGGTGTGTTCATGTAATTGTAATACCTGATGTAATTAAAATAATTGTATTTAATAAAGGAATTTGAAATGGATTAAATGGAATAATATTAATTGGTGGTCATATAGCTCCAATTTCAATATTAGGGGATAATCTTCTATGAAAAAAAGCTCAAAAAAAAGAAATAAAGAAAAAAATTTCTGAAATAATAAATAAAATTATTCCTCATCGTAATCCTTTTAATACTAAAATAGTATGTTTACCTTGAAATGTTCCTTCTCGACAAATATCTCGTCATCATTGATATATTGTTAATAATACAATTAAATATCCTAACATTAAAAGATTTATATTAAAATTATGAAATCATTTAATTAATCCAGTTATTAAAGTTATTGTTCCAATAGCTCCTGTTAAAGGTCATGGTCTATAATCAACTAAGTGATATGGATGATTATTATTTATTGACATTAATTTACTTCTCTAGAATATAATGTTCTAAGGATTGTAATTACATAAGCTTGAATAATTGCTACTGCTGATTCTAAAATTAATAATATAATTTGTACAATAATTAAAATAATTAAAAAATAATTAGAAATATTATTACTTGTTCTTCTAAGTAATGTTAATAATAAATGTCCAGCGATTATATTAGCAGTTAAACGAACAGCTAAAGTTCCTGGTCGAATAATATTACTAATAGTTTCAATTAAAACTATAAAAGGTATTAAAATAGTTGGGGTACCTTGAGGAATTATATGAATAAATATATGTTGAGTATTATTAATTCATCCATAAATTATAAATCTTAATCATAATGTTAATGAAAGAGATAATGAAATATTTAAATGACTAGTACTAGTAAAAATATATGGAAATAATCCTAGGAAGTTATTAAAGAAAATAAAAAAAAAAAGAGAAATAAAAATAAAAGTTGATCCATTAAATTTATTATTTCCTAATAAGGTTTTAAATTCTTGATGAAGTTTATTAGAAATAAAGTTTCATAATATAAAATGTCGATTAGGAATAAATCAAAATGAATAAGGAATAAATAATAATCCAATAAAAGTTCTAATTCAGTTTAAAGATATATTAAAAATATTAGTAGAGGGATCAAAAATTGAAAATAAATTATTTATCATTTTCAAATTTGATTATTGTTATTATTTATTATTTTATTTTTATTATTATTATTAAAATTAAATATTTTATAATTAAAAATATAAAAATTTATAATAATAAAAATTAAAAAAATGCAAATAAAAAAAAAAAAAAAAAAAATTCAATTAATTGGTATTATTTGAGGAATAAAAGAATATTACTTAGTAATAATTTAAATTTGACATATTTATGTTATTTTTTAACTAATTCTTTTATCATTAGAGATATGTGCTAATTTATCATAAAATGGTTTAAGAGACCAGTACTTGCTTTCAGTCATCTAATGAATAATTATTAATTCAATTAATAAAATTTTTAATTGAAATTCTTTCAATTACAATTGGTATAAAACTATGATTTGCTCCACAAATTTCTGAACATTGTCCAAAGAAAATTCCTGGTCGATTAATAAAAAAATTAGTTTGGTTTAATCGACCAGGATTTGCATCAACTTTTACTCCTAATGAAGGTACTGTTCATGAATGGATAACATCAGTAGCTGTAATTAAAATACGAATTTGATTATTTATTGGGAGAATAATTCGATTATCTACATCTAATAAACGAAAGTTATTAATATTTTCATTTGAATTAATTATATATGAATCAAAATCAATATTATTAAAATCTGAATATTCATAACTTCAATATCATTGATGACCAATTGATTTTAAAGTAATTAAAGGGTTGTTAAGTTCATCTAATAAATAAAGTAATCGTAATGATGGTAATGCAATAAAAATTAAAGTAATAGCTGGTAAAATTGTTCAAATTAATTCAATTATTTGTTCTTCAAGTAAAAATCGATTAATATATAAATTAAAAAATAAATTTAATATTAAATATGCAACTAAAATTGTAATTATAATTAAAATAATTAAAGTATGATCATGAAAAAAAATAATTTGTTCTATTAAAGGAGAGGCTCTGTTTTGATAATTTAAATTAGATCATGTTGCCATTTCTAAAAAAAGGATAAACCTTTATAAATGGGGTTTAAATCCATTACATATAATCTGCCATATTAGAAGTTACTTAAAATTGGTAATTCATTATATGAGTGTTCAGAGGGGGGTAAATTTTGATATCATTCAATTGATGTAGGTATATTTAATGGAAATAAGATAATACGTTGATTAATTATTGATTCTCAAATAATAATTATTATTATTATTGTTGAGATAAGAGAAATATAAGATCCAAATGATGAGATAATATTTCAAGATATAAATCTATCTGGATAATCTGAATATCGTCGAGGTATACCAGCTAAACCTAAAAAATGTTGGGGAAAAAAGGTTAAATTAACTCCAATAAATATTGAAATAAATTGAATTTTTAATAAATAATTATTTATTATTAATCCTGTAAATAAAGGATATCAATGAATAAATCCCCCTATAATAGCAAATACAGCTCCTATAGATAAAACATAATGAAAATGAGCTACAACATAATATGTATCATGTAAAGTAATATCAATAGATGAATTAGCTAATACTACTCCTGTTAATCCACCTACAGTAAATAAAAAAATAAATCCTAAACTTCATAATATAGAAGGACTATAATTAATTTGTGTTCCATGTAAAGTTGCTAATCAACTAAAAATTTTAATTCCTGTTGGTACAGCAATAATTATAGTTGCTGATGTAAAATAAGCTCGAGTATCAATATCTATACCTACTGTAAATATATGGTGAGCTCAAACAATAAATCCTAATAATCCAATTGCTATTATAGCATAAATTATACCTAAATATCCAAATGTTTCTTTTTTTCCTCTTTCTTGAGAAATAATATGTGAAATTATACCAAATCCTGGTAAAATTAAAATATAAACTTCAGGATGACCAAAAAATCAAAATAAATGTTGATATAAAATAGGATCTCCTCCTCCAGCAGGGTCAAAAAATGATGTGTTAATATTTCGATCAGTAAGAAGTATAGTAATAGCTCCAGCTAATACTGGGAGTGATAATAATAGAAGGAGAGCTGTAATACCTACTGCTCAAACAAATAAAGGTATTTGATCAAAAGATATATTATTAACACGTATATTGATAATTGTTGTAATAAAATTAATAGCTCCTAAAATAGATGAGATTCCAGCTAAATGTAGAGAAAAGATTGCTAAATCAACAGAAGATCCTCTGTGAGCAATATTAGATGAAAGTGGGGGATAAACTGTTCATCCTGTTCCTGCTCCATTTTCTACAATTCTACTAGAAATTAATAATATTAGTGAGGGGGGTAATAACCAGAATCTCATATTATTTATTCGTGGGAAAGCTATATCTGGGGCTCCTAATATTAATGGAATTAATCAATTACCGAATCCTCCAATTATAATAGGTATTACTATAAAAAAAATTATAATAAAAGCATGAGCTGTAACAATAGTATTATAAATTTGATCATCGCCAATTAAAGAACCTGGATTTCCTAATTCTGTTCGAATTAAAAGACTTAAAGAAGTTCCTACTATTCCTGCTCAAATTCCAAAAATAAAATATAAGGTACCAATATCTTTATGATTTGTTGAAAATAATCATTTTCGCTTAATAAAAAAAAAAATAAAATGGCTGAGTTATAAGCGATAAATTGTAAATTTATTAACGAGATATTTCTCTTTTATTAGTCTTATATTCAAATAATGATATAAAATTGCAAATTTTAAGTTGTATAAAATTACTAAGGCTTAAAGAATATTTCTTTATAAATAATTTTGAAGATTATTAGTTTAATTTAACTTAAAACCTTAAAAAAAAAATAAGGTTCTAATAATTATTCCTAATAATGATATAAATCTATAAATATTAATAAAAATTATTAAATTATTTTTTAAAAAAATTTTAGATCATTTTAATTTTACAGAATAAAATATAAAAGATGAGTAAATAATTCGAATATAAATAAATAATATAATTAATCTTGTTATAATAAAAAAAAAAGAAATAATAAATAAATTATTATATATTAAGTAATTAATAACTATTCATTTTGGAAAAAATCCTAAGAATGGGGGTAATCCTCCTAATGATAAAAAATTAATTATAATGGAAATTTTAATTAAAAAATTTAAATTAAAATTAAATAATTGATTAATATAAAAAATATTAATAATGTAAAATAAAAAACATATAATAAAAATAAATAATGAATAAATTAGAAAATATAATATTCATAAATTTTCTCTAATTATTAAAGTTATTAATATTCAACCAATATTATTAATTGAAGAGAAAGCTAATAATTTTCGCAATGATGATTGATTAAAACTTCTAATAGTTCCAATAATAACATTAAAAATTACTACTAAAAATAAAAATTTAAAATTTATATAATAAGATAATAAGATTATAGGGGAGATTTTTTGTCAAGTTATTAAAATAAAACAATTAAATCAGGATAGTCCTTCTATAATATTAGGAAATCAAAAATGAAATGGGATAGATCCTATTTTTATTAAAAGTGATGAATTAATAATAATAGAATTAAAATTATCAATAAAAAAGTTTTTTATTAATAATAAATTTAATAAAATAGAAAATAAAAAATTAATGGAGGCAATTGATTGAGTGAGGAAATATTTTAATGAGGCTTCTGAATTTAATAAATTATTGGGGTTTGATATAAGGGGGATAAATCTTAATAAATTAATTTCTAAACCAATTCAACATCCTAATCATGAATTAGAAGAAATTGAAATTAAAGTTCTAAAAAATACAATAAATATAAAAAATATTTTATTTGAATTAATTATAAATAAAATTTAAAATAGATAAATTATCTTATTGAGTTTATTACTCATATTGAAATTATATTTTAGTGTAAGATGCACAATAATTTTTGATATTATAAGATATAGTTTAATTCTATAAAATATAATAAAGGTAAAATTTTACATATTTTATCCTATCAGAATAATCCTTTTTATCAGGCACTTTATTAATTTAAAAAAAAGGTATTTCCTTTATATTTGGGGTATGAACCCAAAAGCTTATTTTAGCTTATTTTTAATAAATTATATTTTTTATATTTAATAAAAAATTTATTAGAAATGGTTAATATATATATATATATATATATATTAAAATTTTAATTTTAATATATAATTATATATATATATATATTAACCATTTCTAATAAGTT
>DVPU01000002.1:0-12131 GCA_018239365.1 Oxynetra hopfferi
GGTAATTTATTGGTCGTGCTTTTAAAAATATGTCAATGGCATGATATGACACAAATGACATGAAACAGCAGTAACAAGACCAGTCGAATTAACCGTAACTAACACGGCATAACGTCTGATGAACGAACACACTTATTAAAACAAGAAGAAGAAACCCACTATGCAAAGCAAGCCCACAGCACATATGGAATGGTAAAATAGAATCACAAAAAGATCAAAGTGCTAACTGTCAATGTCTTACCACATTTCTCAGCACCGTGTAGAAGTCGTAACCAGGATACGCCGTGAACTCCATTGCTATATCTCCGTATAGGTCGTGCCTGAATCCCATCGCCCGTTCACTGTACACACCCTCCGCTTTGATGGTTTGCTTCGGGTTCTTGTAGAACTGATAGTCCAGTTGCAGTTTGGTGCCGTGAGTGGGCCCGTTGACAGTGTAATAGCCTATCAGCCGACTCGCTAGCTGCTTCGTTTGGAAGTCGACCGTGATATCCCACTGTGTGACCCCGCCTTTAGACTTCACTTTGATCGTGCCTGGAATTGTATGTATGCTATTAAGATATTCTTCAATAATTAACTTATTATTAATTGAATGATAAAATTAATAAATAACATTAATTAAATTTTTGCCCGCAAGTCTATGCATAAACTGCTTTTATGGATATAAGTAAAAAGGTAAATAAAGAATGAGTGCATTCAAAATACTGATACAAGCGTAAGATGCGTTCATTGGAATTTCACAGAAAGTGTATAAATAACGGATTAGAAAAAATATATAAATATACAATGTTTCAATAAACTGTTTGTAAATGTACACGTTTAGCAGTGTATGCGTTTGATTTGATGTAAGATTAAATATATTAGTTATATTAACTATTGAAAGACCAAGATTTACAATTACTAGTTCTCCCAGTATTATTTAACGAAGCGTTTCCTCTTAAAGAGTCTCGGATATGCTTAGTGTGTCGCGAACATGTTTTTTATGTATCGCTTTAGTGTAAATAAAAATTTGTATGGTATTGAAACATCGCCATCTAGTGTCGATAACAAGAACTTTTGAAACAACCAATCGCGTGCGCTATAGCATGTAGGCTCGCTACCAAGCGCCCATAACACTGTCTCAGTTCGACGTGTCCACGACAACTCACCCGACAGCTCGGCGATCCGCTGGTCGTTGACGACCCAGTGCGCGAGCGGCACCCACACGTGTCCGTATTTGATGTCGTGCCGCTTCAACGACATGACCGTGTCGAATTGCTTCTTGCCGTCGACGTCCAGGCTGGCCGCCAGCGACTTGTCGTGCTGCTGGTTGCGGTACATTGCGTTCGCTTTGATCGTACTCTGCGCGGACTGGAACGTCACGGCCGCCGTGCTGGACGTGTTGGACATGCTTATCGTCGCGTCGAACATACGCTTCTCCTTAAAACGGTATACGGTACTCTTTAAACACCATTCGTACAGTATGGGTATATAGATAAATCCCTAACTAAACAGTTAGCGACTTTTTTATGTGAAGAGATTATCAAACGGGCATGCAGCAGTCACAAGTGTCCGGTGGCGTCCATAGACAATTGCAACCGACCTGGAATAAGGCTATTCGCCCTATTCTAGGCCGGTCGCAGAAGTTTTGCCACTCTTGAGGACAGTGATCATCGCCTTCAGTATACACGTGGACCGGCAAACACAACCTTCAGACCGAAACGAAATTGTTATAATAATAATCGCTTCACGGCAGAAATAGATGTAGCGTTGGTACCTCCTCGGGTGAACCGTATACATGTTCTATCAACTACCACTACCAGTTATCCACTGTACCAACAGCTGAATAGCTCAGGGCATGATACCACGCCAGCGAAAGCACTTTGAACTAACGGCCAAACAATGTCTGTGTCCTAAAAAAGTACCAAGACTTACATTTTCAATCTCCGAGACAAAGAAGAAATCAACATCAAATTCAGCCGCTTGCCTGCTGTTTCCTTTTACGATTGTGAGGCAAATGCTTTAATAATTGACGGCGCAAAATGTCTTAAGGACGATCCAGACTTGATCGATGTGAACGGACGTTTAAATCATCATGTTTTCTTCGGAATTATTCGTTTCAATTCTTTCATTACTTTGCTCTTCGTAAGACATCTTTCCAAGTATAACGTTCTTTTTGTTTTCAGGTGCTGTCCAAGACACATTCCGATTTGTTTCCTAAGAGATCGATGAAAGACGGACATTAAATGTTTTTGAATAGGTTGTAAAGTACTGATACTTAACCGAGTAATGAACTTTACTTATATTTACGTTACTAACTTATTATACTTACTTTGGGGGTACAACCTGGATACGGTTCGCCCGGGGAATTGCCGCAGCTACTACACCTTTTTATGCTGTGAAGCATTTGTTACTATAACAATCTGTATTTCGGTTTGAAGGGTGACGTTTTTGGCTTCAAGAGTGGCAACACTTCTGTGGCCGGTCGAGAATAGGATAAAAAGTCCTGTGCAAGGTCGGTTGCAGATGTATATGGGCGGCAGGGGCCACTCATGACTGGCTAAACATACATACATACATCTGCAGATACTGCGGGATCGACGAATCACCGATAACAAATATGCGGAAGTAACTACAGTAATGTATTTGGCTCCGGAGCAATATACATGACTGCTTGAATGGCAAGAAAGCACGACGTCGAAATTAAGCACGTATAATTGCTTAAAATTACTGCATCAACCCTAAACACCCTCTCATTAACATCAACCCTCTCATTATTGCACAGTCTCTTCAGAATGAAAACGGTTCAGACCATGGTCTACTAGCGAAGGTTCGCCGATTTCACACGCCACTATAGATAAATATAGACATGATTTGCACCTGGGTTCCTCTAAGTAGGAAACCGAATTCTAAGCTTCTCTTCCTATCACTGCTTTTTAACGTTATATTTTTACCGTTGCAAGAACGATCAGTATTTATTTCTAACCGATAACGCACGGATTAGTGCAACACCTCCTTTGCGGCTTACGAGACGTGGTAAGGCAAAGAATTGCCATCTCTCATTCGTTTTACAAGACGTTTATATAACTGAATAAATAAGAAAATCCGACGGATGTTCCCTAGTACAAATTACTTTGCTGGAAAATCCAATATTTATTTGTATGTATATATATACATATATCTATGTCCCCATGTAGAGTTATATCGAGCTATCGAGACAAACTTTCATAGATAGACAACGTATTTGAAGTATTTCCATCGTCCCACGCACATGTTGAGATTACCAAAGTTTACATATGGAATTTGACGTCGTCGACATTTTGATCCTCGGCGGAGACAATGTCTCGTCAACAAACAGAACTTGATCACTTTGAGCTCCGTGAGCTCTTCTGATATAACTTCGTGATCGAATACCTACATAAATATATCGATTCCTATTAACACGTTACATAGATGTCGTAAAAAAAAACCCATTAGTATAACAACAACAAGTAAACGTTCTTAAACGATGCGCGAATGGAACGAAAAGTGAGAAAAGTGAAAAAAAACATGAGACGTTCCTCGAATTGCCAACACAAATATTAAGCGATCCCCTGCAAATATTTACCTCGGCTCAATAATAAAAATGTTTCATAAGAGGAGGACGTCAAAGCGGCCCGCGCGTGCTGTTAAATTTAATTAGACGGGAGAATCACAGCGACGACGAGCCGATTAAGTGCACTTTAGTCAGCAATGTTTTGTGTGAACACTCGATCAAGACCTCGGGGATAGCTTCGGTCTCATTTAATAAGAAAGAAAGAAGCTGAGAGAATTTTTCGTAATTTTTTAATTTTTAATTTAGGCACATTGTCTATTATTTGTTTTTTTGGTGTTCAAATTGTTTAATATTTTTCAATTAAAATACTAATAAATTTTGAAAATAATAATTTATTTCGTCAATAGTTTAAGAAAATCATTAACTAAATTTTCCTTTGATATATATATATATAATATCTGTAATTGTCAATTTTGAAAACCCATATTACCTGATTCCTACAGCTTGTATACCGAAACTACAAAATGACTGGAGTTCTACTGAGGTGAGACCCATATTTGAGACGGGCACTGTTTACTCCGATAGAATCCTGAAAATTGCATCGTAACAACGCTAACGCTTCCTTAGGTTCCTAGTAGGAAGGAAATCCTGGACTCCTCGCCCCCACTATCCAAGTCTCGATGTGCAATTATGAAAATGAATATAAGATAATAATCGTTTGCTAGACTAACTTTTATATCAAACTCTGACTACTTTAAATAAACAAATATCACAAAACAATTACAACTAAATCAATAATTCATGAAATATCAATAGTTAAATATAATTCAATTAGCGGTCCATCCGAAGAAATCAATCATTCAAGTTCGGAGTCATTACTACTACTGTCAGAATTACTCAATACGGTTATCCATGGTTTGATACGATCTGCCGCCCATGTATTACAATAAGTCTTTCGTGTTGATTTAGTTCCAAGAATACTAGATACTTCATACCTATCGTTATCAAGTATCTTAGTGATTTTAAAAGGTCCTGTAAATTTCGGTAGTAATTTCTTACTTTTACCATCATTGCTAGTTACTGGTTTTAATATCTTCACTAAATCGCCAATTTTATAAACCTTTGCTTTAACTTTACTCTTGTCATATCTTTTCTTCTGCATCAATTGATCTTTCTTTATGTGCTCACTTATTTCTTCTCTGATATCCTTTAAGGACCCTAATTTTCGTGTTTCGCTGAGGATATCACTAAAAATATTATCTCCTTTGCTAACCATTTGAATTCCAAATAAAGCCACTGAAGGGGTTTTTCCTATACCCTTATTAAAAGTATTGTTTAACCCATACTGCAATTTACCTAGTGCCTTATCCCAATTTTTTTCTCCCAACTTTATGGTATACGCCGTTAAAGCATCTAACACGGTTCTGTTATATGTCTCTACTTGCCCATTGGCTCTAGGAGAAGCCACTGCATTTAATATATGAATTATTTTAGAATCAGCACAATTTTTTTTTAATTCGTTGGATGTAAAGGTAGATCCTTGATCTGAAATAATTCTATTAGGATAACCAAATAAAGAGAACAAGTCTTCCAAGGCGCGAACTGTAGGTTTAGATTTAAGATTCTTCAAAGGCTTAAGTAAACAAAATTTTGTAAATCCATCCACAATAACTAATAAATATGAATTTCCACTGCAACTTGTGATAAATGGACCTAAGTGGTCAATATGAATGGTATCAAAGGGCTTATCAACCTTATGTATTGAATGCAGAAGACCTTCCTTCGGGCCAGTGGGTTCTTTACTATAAGCACATTCAATGCAAGAATTAACATATTTTTTAATAAATCGTTTCATCTTCGGAAACCAAAAGTCTTTACTAATTTTGTCTGCAGTTTTTTGAACACTAAAATGGCCAATATCGTCATGATTTAATTTACATAACTGAAATCTGGCACCTTTTGGTACAACCCATTTCAGTTCATCCCCTATTTTACGAAATAATTTGTTATTTTTAACAATGTAATTTTTCTTAATTTTCGAAAATTCTTTGTCCTCTAAAATATTTTTTATACGTTGAATTTCACTGTCATTTTGCTGCAGACTAATTAGCCAATCTTCTTGAGTTATTCTTAAAACAGATGGAAATGGTTCCTCATGAACATCCGAAGCACATGGTTGAGGATTTCTACTTAAAGCGTCTACATGCGACATCGTGTGTCCAGGTTTATATTGAACATCAAAGTTAAACTCTTGCAAAGCTATCCACCATCGTGCGATTCTGGGTACTAGGTCACGCTTGGTGAACGTTGCTCTCAAAGCGTTACAATCCGTTACCAAAATAAATTTAACCCCAATAAGGTATACCCGAAGTCTCTGTAGTGATGCTACCACTGCTAAAGTTTCTAATTCGTATGCATGATAGTTTTGTTCATCCACAGTCGTTTTCCTACTAAAATATGCTATAGGTTTAATATCACCCGTTTGAATTTGTTTTTGCAAAAGTATGCCGGCAAGACCTTGCTTACTGGCATCTGTGTGTAAAAAGGTGTCATTTTTAGGATCATAAATGCCTAATAAAGGTCGTGTTGCCAAAATATTTTTCAAGGTACTAAAAGACTCTTCTTGTTTAATACCCCAAGCCCAAACATTATTTTTCCTGGTCAAATCTGTTAGTGGCTTAGCAATCATCGCAAAATTTCCAATAAACTTTCTAAAATAGCTGGCTAAACCCATAAATTGTCTAACCTCATGAACATTTTTCGGAATAGGAAATTCTTGAACTGCTCTAATTTTAGCTGTTCCCGGTCTAATTCCCTTCTCGCTTATTTCATAACCCAAATATTCTAGTTCTTCTTGAAAAAAATTGCACTTTTGTAAATTTAAAGTCAAACCAGCATCTCTTAATAACTTTAAGGTATGTTCTAATTTCTGTAACTCTTCTTCATATGTTTTACCAGGTATTAAAATGTCATCCATGTAAGCAAGGGCAGAACTAAACCGAGCATTTCCTAAGACTTGATTTATAGTACGCTGAAATACAGCAGGTGAATTAACTAGTCCAAAAGGCATTTTCTTAAATTGATAGAGACCATCCGGTGTAATAAACGCAGTGAGATGTTGGCAGTCTTTACTGATGGGTATTTGATAATAGCCACTAGCCAGATCAAGACTGGTATAGAACTTATTGCCATTTAACATATCGAGTTGGTCGTCTATACGTGGCATTGGATAATGGTCTTTTTTTGTTTTGCGGTTCAAAGCTCGATAGTCAATGCAAAGACGATGACCACCCGTTTTTTTAGGTACAAGTACTACGGGACTGGCATAAGATGAATTTGATTCTTCAGCAATGTCATTGTCTATTAACTCTTTGACAATATCTCTGACCAATTTTCTTTCAGAGAAGCTCAATCTGTATGGTCTGTATACAACCGGTGTTTTATCTTCAACTTCAATGTTCATTTCAGTTAAGTCTGTACACCCCAATTCAGATAAATTCTGAGCAAAGCAATCTCTATATTGATTTAATAGTTTAGTAATAGTTTCCTTTTGTAGGTTTGTCAAATTAGTATTGATTCTCAGCTGCTCTTGCTTTATGGGTTCTTGTTCTAAAATATTTGATATTTTGCGACATTGTAGACTTCTATGATTCGGCTCAGACGAGAACTCAAACTTATTTGCCCGAACTAAAATGGTATCTTTGTTAAAAATAATAGTGTCTGCCGCCAGATTACAAACTAAAATATTACAAATACCTCCAATAATAGAATAAACTCCACCTAGAATACAATGTTCAGTATTTCCATATTTTCTAAACGAATCTTCTATTAAAATATCAAAATTGGAGTTTCCTTGATTTGTACATTTAACTACTTCAGTGTTTTTGACGGCGGTATCTACTTCAACTTTTAAAATTACTTTGCGGTCATTATCAACTTTAGGTTTCAAAGTTGTCAACTCTTGTGATAACCCACGTTTTAATATATTCAATTTATTTTCAGTTTTAATGACAAAAACATTACTTTGCTCAGTAAAATCTTGTCCTACTAACAGTGGTTCTGGTAGTAAAGATGATTCGACAATATAAGCTTTAATTTTAGCGGTCACTTCATCAATGGACAATTCTATTTCGGTTAGTCCTAGCGGTGTGTAAATATTATTTCCAAATCCCCGTATATTAGGAACTTCTCCATCTATTTTTGGTAACGAAAATTTATCTACAGTCTCCTGGCTGATCAAGGTGCAATCACTTCCAAAGTCTATATAAGCGGTAATTTCCTTGTTATTTATCTTAGCTTTCTTATGATATTTGGAATCCGTTGTATACGCTTGAGTCAACATTGCTTTCTTATCTTGCATTTTTAAATTAGGTTGACTTGGGTATTTAAAACATTCAGTTGACTTGTGGCCAATGAGACTACATTTATCACACCTTATTATAGGTTTAGGGCATTTTGACGATAAATGTCCTTTTTCTCTGCAATTAAAACATATATGTTCACTGAAATTTAATCGACACTGACTGCTTTTATGTCCCTGTTTATTACATCTAAAACAAACGACATCATTGAAAGCATTTGCATTCAGCGCTCGTTTTTGTAACTTAAAGCTCATATCCCTACTTTGATCTTTCAGAAATTTCAATAAGTCCTCAGGATCTATTATTCTCGCTGAAGATGCACTAGTCTTAAGCATCCTATCGTCTATGCCGTAAATAAGGCAGTCCACTGCTTTCTTTTCTATAATTCCACAGGCATTTAATAAAATCATTTTGTCGTAATAATATTCCTCTACCGACTCTCCTAGCTTCATTTTTCTATCTAACATTTCTGTCAGTAACGCCCCGTAATTACTTTCAGATGGAAAAGCTCTTATAAGACGGTCTTGCCATTCAGTCCAAGTTAATAGTATTGTCTGTAAACTCTCATACCATTTTCTAGCATGCCCGGATAATTTCGGTAAAGCAAAATGTGTAGTCTGTTCGTCAGTCCAGTTATAAATTTTCGCGCATTCATTAACTTTACTTATCCAATGTTCTATTCGTTGATTTCTTTGGGTTGGATCGAAGACTGGGATCATATTCTTATCAAAAGTCATAGCACTAGGCCGCATTAAATTTTGTAACAACTTTGTAAACTCATGTGTATTCATCAATAAATTAGGCTGCAAATAAGTTGGCACATAATCACCACCGCCACCCTGACTCATCGGAGAATTCGCTGGCCGCTGTCCAGGACAACCCAATGGCCGCTCCTTCTCGTTTTGTCCACTTCTTTCTGCCACTGGAGAGCCTCGTCTTTTTGTCGGTGGTGTACCATCTAATTCTTGCCTTCGATGTTTTGATATATTATTCTGAAATCGTTTCGTAGAATGGGTAGTAATCATATGGGCTAGAAATTTAGAGACAAACAACAAACACACATACAGTATATTTTATGTTGTAGGTTAGATCAAGTTATACATTTCTTTTTGAATGGCTCGTAAACTCTTAATAATCGTTTAATTTAAATATAGCCTGGTGCACTGAGCCGCACAACAATAAAAAAACTAGACATACACTCTTATATTCCATGACTATACACAAAAAAAAAAATATTAAATGAAACGAAAGGACCACTCGCCTTTGTAGCATCACGTAATCGCCTCGTTTTGCTGCCACGCCGCCTATAGTGGCTGCGTCGTCTTTTCCTTGATCGTCTACCTTCTTGCGAAGTCGAGCGGCTATCCTCGCTGTCAGTACCGCGGTGCTGGCGACGTCTGTACTGTTTCGCTTGCCGTCCTCGTATTTCCCTTTCCCTTGATGTGTTCTCATCGCTGCTGCTTACATTACGGCGTCTTTCGTGATGACTCGAGCGTTGTGAACTGGGTTGAACACTAGTATTGGCGTTGTTGTTCGCCATTTTGCATCAGATCCCACTTCTGATATTAGAAACTGGGACGATTCGGGCAGGAAGATAAACGGACACGCAGTTTATATATCTTTTACACTTTATTATTACCATTTATTTTTACATTCAGTCTATTCTATATATTTTTTTTTCACAGCGCCCTTGTCCCATATTTTTCTCCTAGCACATGTCATATTTCGAATATATCCAAAAAAAACAAAATAATTATTAACAACCAGTCACATGTTCCGGTAGTTTTAACTTCAAAACATTATTATACAAAAGAGGTCAGAATGTTGTTATTATATCTTTTGAAATAACGGACATTACAAATCCATTTATTAAACCAAAGTAAACGAATTGTAACAATAAACAATAAAGTATATCTTTATTAACTGTATACCTAACACTAGTGACTATTCGAAATATTTGACGCCAGGGATGTGAATACATATTTAAACTATTTGATTTTGATGATGATGATGATTTTCCATGATTTGACGCCCACACATGTCTACAATCAATTAAATTAAATAATTGGAAACATAATTATTGTTTTAAAATTACAACTTTTTATTATAATAAACCAGTCAACCTTATCTCGCTATAGACCGAACAAAACATATCTAAAAAGATATTTTTGTACTAATTACTTCAACGGGGGCTATGAAACCTTGTTTTTAGGTTTTTTTAGGTATTATTTATTAGTACAATATGTGTGGTCCTAGAAGTAATCCGGGGACCATAATCGCCACGACACCGGCCACGTGGTATTAATATGTAAAAAATACATTAAAAATCGTAATGCCACGAGGAGTTTCGTGTTGTGGGGTAATTAAGTTGAGTTGAAAACACGAATGTACCTTTCAAATAACACGCAGACCTTATTTCGAGGACACTTTGCAAATAGAAATGATATTGAAAAACTCAAAACTGTGAGCTTTGCACGCGATCAAAGTACAACTTTAATATAAGAGGGATTTGGTGGAAGTTCCATCACCTAGAAATGTTAGGAATCTTAATTGAATAATTTAATATTATCTTACTTTGGCATTTTAATATATTTACTACACTCCAAAAACAAAATGTCCTAATTCCCGCCGATCAAAATTTGACATCCCGCCTGATATGATCTATATCCGCCATTGCGAAGAATTCAAAATGGCTGCCGAGAATTCAATAATGACACATTTAATCAACATGAGTACTGAATTAATTGAAGTTGCTCATTCCCCAATATTAAATATTGACAACTTTGTATTATGAAATAATATATCCTTTAAGTATTTTCGATGTAATTGCGAAATGACAAATGGAGTATAATACTAAAGAAGCGTGACTCGTTGGAAGAAAAACTAACGCAGGGCTATATCTTTTTGTGAGAACAGCATCCAGTTCTATTTCAAATATATCTATTTTACTATGTTTATTCATAAAGCTTTGCATAGCAAATTTATGCACATATTTATTAAACTTACTGTTTCAAACTTTAATGCTTTTTCATTTCATACTTTTCTGGCTACCAATAAAGGTAGGTACATATGTCCATTTTTAAAATTCAAAAGCTAAATACAGTAAGAGAATGGGGCAATATTTATGGAGGAAATCTTCATAAAATAGTCCTAGCTGAATGTAAAAGGAATAAGCAATGATGGTAAACAATGGCGCGAGGATTGAATATCCAAACGTGACGCGAGCTGTTCTGCATCACAAGTCCTGGTCAGGGTTACTGATTTGTAACATACCTTCGTGTCATGTCTGTCTTTGTCCATTTCTATAAATGTCCCTGTCGCTAATACACGCACAATATGTATTTAAGTCATGAGCTTTTTATCTCTATAGTTTTCTGAATGCAGGCCATGTGAAGCTCGTTAAATTAATTAGAACTGTATTCTTTTATTCCTAAACACGAAGCTCCTGTATATTAATGTATCTGCCTAACACTTAAATGATAAAACTTCGCGATGTAAACATTCATAAATTTTGTGTAAAAGAAACACTCATACTGACGTCCGTTAAGTTTGTCCATATGTAATGCATTTCACTGTAAGAGCTTAATTATTAGTTTTTTTTTATCTGATTATCTTTAATATATTTATTGTACTTATATCAATACGTGAGGGCAATTTATTGGAAATCTGTTTACTTTAAATAAGCTATGAAATATGCATCAGTTCTTGCTCAATATAAAAACTTCCAGGCAACTTGAAAATCGTAACTTATTTTTATGTTGAAGGGAAATAAGATTCATAAATTGTTAGTTGTATTTTATTTTTACAAGTAATTTTATATATGATTGTACTTGTATTGACTAGTTTAGGATTTATAGAATCACACGACAGCCATTTTGAATTTGGTGATATGGTGGGAAAATAGCCAATGACATATATGTCACTTTTGAATTGAGCTTTTCTTGAATGTAAATAGAATTGATTTATTGGATACAAAAACCAAATAAATTTGTTTGCTTGTTGTGTTGCAGTAATTTGCGCCCATCCCGTATAACCTTATAAAGGGTGGGCCTCGGAGTTTTGCGAATTTGAAAAATTCATAAAAAAAAACAAAAGTAATATTAAAACCAATTTATTTTTAAATTAAAACTAACATTTGGGAAAATCATTTCTTAAAAATAACATCATCCAGATGCGCACCATCCCGCTGCAAACATTCTTCGAATCTCGACTTCAAATTGACAAAAACTCGTTCGCACATGGCGCGCGGAATAGCG
>DVPU01000003.1:0-11702 GCA_018239365.1 Oxynetra hopfferi
ACATGTATTTTTAACAAATCCGTGTTGGATATCAAAAAACTTTTTCACTACCTCAAATGGTTATTAATGCACATTACTACTAAAACTCAGTACTGCATATCGTAGTATCTGTGTATAGTTGTTTGTCTGGACGAAACTGTGAAATTTAAATAGAAGGAACGTGACTTTTTTGAGAATACCTCAAAATACGAGAGTGATGTGATGTATTACTGCATACTTGAACAAAGTTATGTTTATTTATAGGTATGAAAGCGCACCAGGTACCTGGTAATAGCTAGTTTTAAATAACACTATGAAAATTATCTGTTTCTGGGTTGTTGTTATTCGAAATAAGCAACAAGCATAAAATGTATATGACATGACATAACAAGTATGTAAAAGGCCATTATTAGCTGATAAATGAGAACTTGATAATGAGAACATATTAGCTGATAAAATCTGCTTTCTAAATTATATGTAGGAAAAAATTAATAGGTATTTTTAATTGGTGATAACTACAAGCTAAATGTACTAATAATGGGTGCTTTCGGATGGATTGTTAAACTAATACATGTATTTTATTGTTTTAACAACTTGTTTATACTATAACAACAAATTATCATGATAAAAGTCTTAAATGTAATCCAACATTCATCCACGCTTTGTACGCATTGCATATATATTGCTTGTATAATTAATACTGCTTTTGTTCTAATAACTTGTTATTTGCCTGACTTCAAGTTGATAATTGATTTCTTGAAATTTGCCCGCTCATACCAATAATGTGAAATGAATATGAAATTTATAGACGTAATGTGCAAAAGAGCTCTCTTTTAAAGTGAGCAACACTTCGACTGTCGATTCGAGGACCGTTCACAGTCAGTTTCTAACGTTTTATATGTTTATATAATTAATACAAATAATGTGAACATAACAACAGATATCTTGGAAGTGATAACAATTCATATGCGTTTACATAAGTCCAAATAGCAAAGATACGAAATAAAAAAAAAAATAACACAACAAAATAAATTTAATGAGAAACATTATTAAGTATTATTATTATTATTCGGCTTAGATAATGGGTAATGGAATTTTGTGTTTTTTAAGCTATTTTCAGCAAAATGGCGTCTCATATCGGATCAAGTTATAGAAAAGAAAAACAATCACAAAGATCATTTATCCTCGTAACAGCATCGCTCTTAAAGTTCCTTAAGTTTAATAACACGTTTTCAGAGCTCATTATAACTTCGCCAACGGAATGACGATTTGACGTTGTCTTCAAGACGGTCAAATCCTCGTCTTGCGATTGAAGCAGCCCGTGAATGTCGTTTGATATGATTTATTCAAAGTCATCTCGTCGAAGTAAATTTGCCACTTGGGCGATGTTTTCAAAACATAAATAGAAATATCGTTTATTCGTCATAGTATTACAGCGAAGTTGCAATTATAAACGCTGAAGTCGCCTGTGTGGAAGACGAGACCATTGCTTCGCTGCATACTTGGAGGAGACCCGTAGGTATCACTTACGAGCGCTTGATGATAACAATCATACAATGAGATTACTATCTCATTGTACGATGGTGGTTACTATCCCAAATGAATAATTTGCAAATACGACAGAATTTGAGTAAGTACCTTTGATAATACTTTTCATTGATCCATAGGTGCAGTGGTTAGTGACTGTGACCGCTGAGCCGGAGGCCCTCGGTTCGATTCCCACTTAGGACAAATATTTGTGTGCTGAACATAAAAGCGATTGTTCTGCGTTGGGATGTAAAAAATGCAAGCAATATATTTATACATAAATTAACACAGGCGTTGACCAACTGGCTCATCTGGAATCAGATGGCCTTGTGTAGAGATTTAGGATAGTTTAGAATGCGATGTTTTGATTTCTTTCTTTCTTAATTTTCAGTCTACGATGTTTGAGATTGGACGGATTTGAATGTCTGCGAGCTGCATCTATCATTCCACGTCTGATAGCAAGTCACGTCACTAGTTCAATAAGAAGAGCGCTTAACATTGATTGCACATTTAAATGTAATAGATTTCCATCTCCACATACCTAAGCGTTATATAAACTCGTTGGTCTTTCATACAAAATGTTGAAAGCGTAACCACGTGGGTTGAAAATTACCCGTCTTTTTTCATTACCACAAGACATAGAAGTGCAATCCGCCGAAAATAATATGAGCGGAGCGAAGCCAATCGGGTATTTCAATTTGTGAAGCCCTCCAGACACTCGCTGATGTAACTTTTGGTGGTTTAATCAAATTTATTGAACATTGATTTGTAACATAAAGAGCTTCATTAGCTAGCGGCGAATAATACCGGCGTTACTGATGCCGCAGTTTAGTAACTTTAGCCAGCTTTAAGACAAGACGGTGTTATAAAAACTGGACTGTAAGCGTCCGTTGTATGTACTGTGTAACGGTACGGGCTGTGTAAAGTACACATGTACTTTACACAGTCCGCACATACATATGTATGTACTTAACACAGTCTGCACATACATAAATATGCACTTTACACAGTGCGCACATATTTTCCTCTACATAGTGCGCTCCATTGGAAAACCTAGGATTTCATAACGCACCACTGAAATACGAAGTAATGTAGTTATTCGTATCAACTTACAGGTTTTGCATTTTTCATTGGCAGGTAATACAGAGCTTATACAATTATCAGACAAGATAGATCAGCGAATCGCATATCCTCTTTGCAGCTGACCAGCAAATCTATTTAGGAACGTAGATCGTCTTAATGCTATTATTTTTACACCAATATTGTGAACATATTATAAAAATTAAAATTGTTTTACTAAATCCAGATTTTATCAAAGCGTTTTAGCCAGAATTCCTTTGTATGTACTAGTTGGTACATAATTATTCATCTGTCCCAGAAAGTACATGCATGAAATCATTAATATTTATAAGCATTAACCGCGTTGTTCGATCACCATTAATTTATGCAAAATACATTGCAAACATTTCGATTCATCTAGTATTTGATATTTATACTTAACTTACAAATTAACACCACATAATGCGTAATATCAATTTTAGCGGGTTTATATTAAAATATAGGGTAACGTGCAGTCCAGTTTAGTCATTAAAATTACGAACACGAATTTAAACCAGCATACGCATAATAAGACTTAGCTGAAACAATTGTTTCAAAAACATATTAACGTTCGTTGAAATCACCTCATTATATAAGAGTTTGTAACGCAATCCTCCCATGCGCTATTTAAATTTCTATACAAAATCGTTTATTGTATGACCCAGAAAAAAATAGCTATTTAAATAGTGTAATTTTTTGTGATCGTTCTGCGTCGCATTTACAGAAAAATGAGTCCGTTAAATGCTTGCCTTTCGATGCCACTTCGTAAGTCGCGCATTGGACGCGTTTCGATTCAGTTCGAATTGAGGTAATTTGGAAACCACTTTAGAAGATTATTTTGAGATTTTGCGATATGCATTCCTACTGTTATAATACTTGTATGGCGCACTTAATATAACTTGTATAGATATTAAAGTGCATGAACTAACTTTTGATTTTATGTAAGCATCAATGTATTTTTCTTAACACAAACAGTGCATTTTGTAACGTTTGTTTGAGTAGCTACGTAGCTGAGTAGGACTTTTCAGTGTGGTTAATATAAAGTGGTTTCATCACGATCGCTTAACACCCTTACGTTCAAAGCATTTGCATTTTTTATCTTCTCTATAATTTTGAAATCCATATTTTACTAGATCCACTTTAAACCAAATCCATCTACCCTCTTCTGCATTTCATTAATTATGTCCATCACTGTACATAACATTACTGTATGTAACAGTTCCAAACACGAATACGTCGAACGAACTTATTTAAGTTCCGTAACGAGCTTTCCAATGCGAATGAGCTTCAGGTGGGCGCTTTCATAGCGAGCCTAATGAGGCACTCGTGTAGATGCTGCGACCGTATAAAAATTACGTTCATTTGCTGCGAACATAACCTACTTATTGAACGCTACTAGGTAAGTCATTTACTGGTCATTTTTATTTATATATGTTCCTTTTTTGGATAAGACACTACAATACATTTTCCAGCAATATAAACTTCGAGTCAACATCATCGTGGAGCCTTTTATTGGTCCACTGCAAGAAAGAGGTTTTCTCTCAGTATAAGAAGGATTAAGGTCTATGCCCGTCAACAGAGAGTTGGCAAAGTCCACCCGCCTTAAGGAACAAAATAGGAACTCCAAAGTGAGCCAGCTTCTTCATGATGTTTCTTTTCTTCGCCATCTCAGCAAGTGATATTTAATCTCAAAACGCACATTGTAACTACGCGGTGCGCAACAGAATTTCAAACCGGGATCAAGGAAGTTGGAGAATAAATTTCATTTAGTAATAAAATCTTTATATTTGTAAAACTACTTACCTAATTGTATCTACTAATATTGAAATTCTATGTATGGCTTTATTTGAAGCGTTATAACGAGCTTAGTATTATTAATATTATTTGTTCTCAGGTTACCTTAGCGCGGCAACGGAAATACCTACTGCGCAGGCTATATCGAACATAAGGCAGACGGTGGTCGATGGGATGGATGCAAATAGAGCACGAAACGTATCCGACCGCGTCATTACAGCGCGTTTCGTTTACAGAACTCTACATAAGCTACGAACTCTACATTTCTACATAGCTTCCGTTCCGAATGGCTCCTCTAAATGTAAAACAGGCTTATTTGAATCACAAAACACCATGCTTTCCGTGATTCTCATCTATTCCGTTATTCAAGACGGTCGTCATAACAGAGACAAGAAATCGAAAACCAGAACAAGTGTGACATCTTTTTTTAATAAAGAACAGTGGTATAGTCTATAATCAGGTTTTTGAGGGTAGTAATTCATTTGTTGTTCATATTATGCAGAACCAAGATTAAAACAGTAATGCTGGTTGACGGCGATCATCTCTCAGGCAGCTATATCGGAGTACTTTTATTCGATAGAGATAGAATTAATTTTTTATGCTCTTTTTTGTACATTTTGTAAATATATTAATCAATTATATTAACGTAACTCCTGTTTTTTCCATTTCTCCTTGAATTTTTTTCACCTCTGTGTATATAACAAACATCACTATGAGATTGTAAATATCCGTAAAGAGAGGATAATACTTCATCCCTCACAGAGTTTCGTGTGAGACAGCGCACTGGAAATATGTCATCATTATACATTTCCGGAGATGTTGTTGGCGAAATCGCAAGTCGAAAGAGGTAAAATCACAAGCCTGTGAACAAACCAGAGCGCTTCACCAAAAGGGTGAAAGCTGTTTCAGTGATAAGCTATGAATCATAATAAAATTTAAATGCAAGATAAATAGGAGACGGCCGAGCTCAACAAGTAGCGGATTAAGGAAGAGACAACCAGCAGAGTTATTTCAAGATAGGAAATGTTCTTTCGAGACGTGAACTTACTCGGAAAATTTGTGGTGAAAATATTTCTCCGTGAATTCGTAAAATTTACATATGAAATGAGCTCAGATTTCAACTTCGAACAACTTTTTCCACTTGAATTATTCCTTATATGATATTTTTGACTTGGCGTGCTGGTGAATATTTTCTTTTTTGTTTGTGTAACTTCCTACTTCTGGGGCTTGAGTTTCAAATTCCACGACTGTTGGAATCGTACATACGTCTCTCTCCCACCATGAACTAAACAAAAATATATGTGCTTACTTTACAATCTTTTAAAGGTGTTTGAAAAGTACCAGCGTAGTAGATTATGCCCTTAAGTACCAGCAGGGGAAAGATAATAAAGGTCTACAATCCACTACTACTTACGATCACGTGATATGCACGTTCGTTTGCTACTTCCATAACAAAAACATCTATAACAAATATGTATGATATCAATTAGCGATAAGCAAATGTCCCAAAAATTTCTCAAGAGTCATCTTTCAATTCTTAAGAACAATAAACTTCATACAAATACAGCATGCCTGGAGCGTGATCCAAATATCGCCAAAGTCATATTTTAAAACCATGTTTGGGAACAATATTCATTCATTTCAGGAATGGTGGCTGTTAGAACCTGTTTACGTTACGCCCGGGGAAGTACCACCAGTATACCTATTTCTGCCGTGAAATAGTTGTTATTAAAACAAACTGTGTTTCGGATTTAAGGGTATGGTTGGCGGTCCACGTGTACAGTAGAGGCGACCATATAAGTCCTCAAGAGTGGCAACACTTCTGCGACCAGCCAGGAATAGTACGAATAGTCCTGTTCAAGGTTGGATGCAGTGGTCTATTGGCGGCAGCGGTCACTACTAACTGCTGCATGGCTGTTTACCACTACATTTACATGAAGAAAGTAAATGAAATAAATAAAAATAAATAACCGTCACGCCAGGTCCCTAGCGGGGTAGGCAGAGAGCACGGAGTGCCAAACATCTCTCTCTGTCCTTGCAAACCTGACGTGCTTCGTCTACATTCGTCAGTCTCTTTATACATACACGCCGGTTTCGGAAGCTCAAACATCCATCGAAATATAGATATTCTATAGTGTGATAGAAGCTATCCAAGCAAAAATCCAATGCAAATTCAAATACTTTTAAGAACTCTGTACCCATGGAGTGAGCGAATGTGTAACCACTAAGCCGTAAGCGCTTATATGTTTTTTATGATAAATTAAATAATAGTTTTAGAGATCTAACTCGGCTGGTCCCAAACTAGTTAGAGCCTGTGTTATGGTAAATTATATAAACATATAAATATGATCAATGTAACGATTCGGTAAAATAATAATCCAATGATGATAAAGCACCTGTAAATTATCGTGATTAAGATTTTTTAAATTGTTTTTAAAAAGACCTTTTTATCTTTTAAAGTGTCGTTATCATCGTCCGCGATTTCTTTTTTGCTCCGAATACATTATATCAGGACAGAACATACTATACACATACCACTTGCTACATGCAATTGTTACACAAAGGTTTCATTATTTACAAACTAAACTGATGTAGAAATATACCGCGAACAAAACTACATATCCGTTTACAACTCAATCGACGTGCAGACGACAACGCAGCATTGCAGCAGCTGCATGCAGAGATACCTTAGGACTAACGGTTTACATACAAAATTGTCATGGATACGGGCTACTATTTCTACGACAACAATTCTTTAAATAGTTATATTTAAATAATTCTATACTGTGAATATTAACAATATAAGAATAGCATTTTGTGTTAATGTATACATTAAAGAGACGGTTATGCTAATTGCGGGTTCACTCTGCGAAAGCGGTTGCATTCAAACTTTTCCTTGACAATAGGTACATTCACGAGTGTCACAGCCAGTTTCCGAGTATAGTTTGGTTCCAAGTTTAGTTCAGACTCATTTCAAAGTTGCTATCAGTGCCATATTTGTTGACACCCCATCATCGTCACAGATAATTCCATATTGCTGCACCTGCACTCCAAATCTAAAACACCAAGTTGCAGGACACCGGTGCAATATTGGACCAGTAATGTGCAGTGTTAAAGTACCACGAAACAAATCGGTATGTTCACTTAAAATTATTAGTTTAACTCCTAACGTCTAACGTCTACCGCCTAACGTCACAAACCCCTTCGCATCCCGAGCCCCGTAGAGCTACATGAGCACGTAGGTGGGCGCGCTCTGCACGCCGCAGTTGTTCTCCTTGGCCGACATGAGCACGTAGCCGTCGTTGCCCCACAGGTTGGACCACGAGTTCTTGACCAGCCAGTACTTCTGCCCGTTCAGGATGCCGTAGCCCACGGCCAGCACGGCGTGGTCCAACTCGTCGATCTTGTTTTTGCTGTGAGGGAAAATTAATTTATTAAAAAAAATAAAAAAAAGACAATTGCCATCGGTTAGTACTCGGACGCGATTGCGTTTCGAACTCCATTTTGTTTAGTCTCTTCTCACAAGCAGCAGAGTTTACGATTAAATAAGACTTGTTACACAGATAAATAATATATTCGAGATAATATAACAAATATAATCATAACACATTGATATAATCATTTTGATCGTCAAATCTTTTCGTCTTTCCCCTATTTGACATTGGTCCCCTCAGTGGTCCTCTCAGAAGAAGAACAGGAGTTAAGGAGCTAGACACGAACTTGTTTAACTTACTTTACACGCCTTAGAGAACACTATGAAAAACTCTAATTCGTGCAGGCATCTTGGCGAAATTTTCGATTACTATTACAGCCAGTAATAATTAATCTTAAACACCATACAAGATATGGTACAACTTTAGCAAAGTGGCGCGAAGTGACCTGTCACCGATATGTCACATCAAATATGACATTTAAAGGTGCGTTCGGAAATTGTTCGTCGCCACACTGCATACAATGAGTGCTTCAACGCTTTCGGATCAATCAATCCATGAATGAATACATAATAATATACATATTATTTATTGTAGTGAGAGGCGCAATATAAGATTTAATAGTAAAATAGATAGCTGTCTCTTCCCTATGCTGCCATTTTAGGTATAAAATAAAAGTAAAAATAATAATAAAGGACGTATTATTTAAAATTACTCAGTTATTATTTATAACGAATCGATCAAAATCGTTTATTTGCACAAATATGGGTAGCAAAAGGTATGCATAAAATAAGAGTTCAAGTTTAAGAAAATCAAATCGAATTTTGTTACAATGTACACATAAAAATATGCAAAAAAACCTCACCACTTGGGTTCGAAGTAAACTCCATTGGAATAGAAGCTGAAACTCTTGTGCGACGCGTCAATGGCGACCGATATTGGGCCGTGATTGAAGAGAGCCAACTGAAAATACAAGAAAAACTATTTTAGCCTACTTCTCCGGCTGCGGTTAAAAACTAAAAAGAATATTACTAATAGTAAGTATATGTCTACAATTTCACAATGTGATCTAGTAGTAATTAAACACACTAGAAGACTAGTATATTTCCTTTAAATATTATACAGCGAATATTTTAATTATAATGAAGCGGATTTTTTTTCTTTATTCATAATGGGGCATTTGAAAATCAAAGCAATCTATAAAAAAAGAAAATTTCATCGATAAGGCATTTTTTGTCGTTGACCGTGTAGGTCTATGTTTAGTCAGTCCCAGGACTGGCCATGCAGCTTTAAAGAAAAAAAAATGTTATAAAAGCCATCCAGACCATGGTTCAAAATACATTGGTATCAAAACAAATAGCTAGTAGGGTGACCAATTCTATTGGGTAGCACCACACGATGTCGAAATGAATAAGACGATAAATAAAGAGACGATAAACTGACCCGCAGCGCCTTCTCGTCGCCGGCGGTGACGTTGACCCAGCCGGTCATAGACGTGACCAGCGTCACGTTGTCGATGTGGCAGTAGCCGTCCTGAAAGTGGTCAGAGTTGACTTTTTTGCACCCGGTACAAGCCATTGAGGTAGTTATGTAAACATACTTTTTGTTTATGTAACCTATAAATGAGTATTGTTATTTATTCGATTACCACCAAATGATTAAATGACAAAAATGAGTTTACGGTCAAGAGCCAAAGTGTTAAGATCGTTCCACATAAACACACTTATAGGTAGTCACAATAGTGAGGAAGAGACGTGGCAAGTAGGATCTAGCAGTCAAATTAAGTAGGAATTTTTTCTTTAATTATCCACAATTTAGAATATTAGGTCATACAATAATTTTAATTTTAAATTTTTTAAATTATAACGCAACTATGAAACTGTATACATAAGTACAGATATAAATAACACCCTGTATATGAATGCTATCTTTCTCCTGTACACGAATGAAGACAAACCTGTCCCAAGTAGCCTCCGTACTCCTCCTCGGTGGGCAGCCCGTGCTTCATGATCCACTGGTACGCCCTGTAGTCCTCGCCGCCGTCGCACCCGTTGTTGCCGAAGCTGGTAATATCAATTAAGCATATAAATTAAAGGAACATCACATCACATTATATTATATGGAAGTAACATTTGAAAAACGGTATGGGTAATTTTCTTTGCATAACGATTAATAGCCTTGAAACATTTGCTTGTGACAACACCGACTCCTATTCAAGAATAACATTGATTAGTGAATTAAATTAGTGTTGCAATATATTACATCAATCCCTTTATCTCTCCACAGTTGGACATGTGTTTCCATTCAGAATGAGGAGAATTTATCATGGTGGTGATAATGACGGTACAAGGCACTCAAAGATCAATTGTAAAAACGCAATCGCTACATGCACCTCACCCCCTCCCCGCGGTAATGCGGGTTAGCGTTCCATTACTAGTATAACATCAGTGAGACGCACCCCCAGGAGCAGTCGACGAGCGCCTGCTGGCTGAGCCGCACGAGGTGGCCGCCGTTGTGCAGGAACAGCGCGCCCTCCACCGCGCCCACCGTGCCGAACGACCAGCACGAGCCGCACACCGACTGATCTGCACCACAGCGACACCACCTTACTTATAGAGACAGTAGCAGCAGGAGCTTAGCTCCATGCATGCATGCATCATCTGTGCGATGAGTTGGTGCAGTGATAAATCAATCAAACTGCTCAGCCGGAGATCAGACGAGCAAACTGATGGTGGATGGTCGAAGCTGTCTGCTGTCAAGTGCTATCTATATACAATACCAGACGGGTCACCAGCATATCATCGGATATTAATCGGAGCTCTTTTTGCTCTACTTTTACACATTCTAATGTCTGTATCCAAAAGAAATAATTTACCGATGACTCAATAAAGAGGCAATTTCCAATGTTATCTATGGTCATAAGAATTAAAGCGTTAAAGGAAATTACAATATATATGGTATTGAACGAGCGCCATCTGGTGGCGATAATGAGAACGTTCGAGATCGAATGTGAGTTGGTCACTATAGAACACTTGAAGAACTCGCACTCAACACACAGATATCAATGTCAAATTGTGTTTTAAGGTTACAAAATTAAATATAAGCAAAGTATAACCTTTAACAGGTGTGACAGCTCCAAACAGCCTCCAGTCGTGCTCGCTGGGCAGCTTGTTGGTCATTTCTTCCACGTCGGCCTTGCTGTAGGGGAACGGCAGGCCTGCCAATACAACACAATGGTTAAACAATCACAATATCGTTTTAGAGAACAAATAACTTTGTACAATGCGAATAAGTGTAAAACCACCAAATATCGATACACACAGCATTGACTGATTGATAGTCTTCTTTTGGTAATGGACACTACAATAATACTATTTAATTACTATGGACTATGCCCTAATCCTTCTCATTCCGAGAGCAGACCCGTGTCCAGCAGTGGACCCTTCAATGGGTTGATGATGATGATGAATTGGCTAGTTGACAGTATTTAGAAAATTGCTTTATAATTTGTCTTATGATCTAATTTACCAGAAAATATTAATATCACACAAAAAGCAAACATCATATTTTATTTTATATTTTTATAATCATTTTGACATTTACTCATGACGTCTCGAGTGACGTCACAGTTTGCAAATCAATTGACGGATCAAACTAACTTTATTATGAGGCTCATATGAAGTTTCTTTCGTTTCACATCCTGTGACGTCACGCGCTCTGATTGAAGTTCCTTGTGACATGAATAATAAATGTAATTTCAGGTTCTTGTTGTCAATCGGAGAGATAGTTATTTAAGATTCTTTTAGCAAAAACTAGCTGAAAAAACAAAAATCTGTCAATATTTTTATTGCTGTCAACTACCCAATTATTTAT
>DVPU01000004.1:0-11536 GCA_018239365.1 Oxynetra hopfferi
CAGACATTTCACCCTAAACTAGCCACAGTCAGAGCTATAGGGGTCAGACAGCAGATAAACATACATATGTTACATACACACTTATTACTAAGGCACAGAATAAGGACTTGCTCACCACAGAAATATTTGACTCTACTGGAATTACTGCAATGTACCTCGAAACTTTCATTCGAGCAATCAGTCCAAATTAAACAAACGGTCTGTGGTTCACAAGATGTTTGTGTTTCTTGTGCATGTATTTCTTCAAACTTACACATTTTACCATTCTATGTACACACAAGTTTCTTACAATGTATAGAACATTGTATATGATTTTTTTTATAGAAACAATAGTTTCCTTTATTGCTATAATTCATATTCTATACACAGAATGGCACATTGTTAGTCAAAGCTAAAACTTTTTGCCTTATTCTATTTAAACATTTGTTTATAGTGTTTTTAAATGTCATAATGTATTAAATATGTTTGGAACGAAACACATAAAATATAGTTATTGACAACTTAGTATAGAAATGGCATAACAGAATTTCATACACAAATCCCCATAACTACTTCATTTAACCATTGTGTTCTTAGCGCCCCTGATCAGGTTAGAGCGGCTTTGACTTTCGGCGCCCTTAGATTGTCGCACTTCACTTCAATTGTACTTTGGGTTTATCTACATTAGTTCTAAATTTTTCAAAAATGAAGTTTTGTTGTAAATATCTACACTTTTTGAATTCAAATTAAATTCTGTAGCTCCTATTAGTGTACTTCTTGATCATTAACTAAATTACTGCTATAAAATTCGATTCCTTTTTTAAATTGTTTTATCATACTGTTTTTGACGGCCATTGCCAGTTGGCGCTTGGAGCGACCACTCCTTTAGTTCTATCTCAGGCATTATTCGATCTCATGTACTAATACCGCAATATGTGAGACTCACATTTTTTATAAAATTTAATTTACATACATATATATTGCAGTTATTATCAAAACAGCTCTAACTCACAAATGTAGGACTTGCAGATTGTGTTATTAAAATTGAGGGCAGTCGAGTGACCTTGTGGCGATGTACCCAACCTAATCTTTATTGCATTCAATTCCATTAATCTTACCAATAATTCTTATAATAATTTTGTTTCTTATAATAAACTTTTAACTAATAATTTTGTTATATCATGCAGTACTGAATAGCAGCTGAAGACCACCCCATAACCGCCAATCATTTCGAAAGTTTTTAATATAATATACTTAAAAATACTGAAGACGTTTGGTAATTATTACACAATGAACTTCGCAAACTGGCATGAAGGAAATATTGAGATAATAAATCAGTATGCACTGTAACTATATACATAAGTAATTGTGCTTGTCTATTACAATCTCTTTTAATTATTGCACTTGCGGAATATTTCCATTGCGACCGCAGATATTATTTTATTAACATATTTTGATGAATATTAGTGTAATATGCAGCAGAAAATTTTGAACGCACTGAACCTTAAAATAAATTTCGTTTTCATAGATTCGATCACATGTCCTGCTAGAGTTGTAGCACTATCGTGCAACGGGACCGCCACCGCCATCTTTGGCAACATCATTATCATCATCATAATTGTCGTAATATAACTGTATAAGACTACTCTCTCTACTCTAAAAACTAGAATTAGATCAGTCTTAAACTACCACATGTGCCACGTGTGAGGTCATATTTTTCTAATATTTCACACGACCTACACATAGGATGATTTATTCACGTATAGCAAATAATTGCTAATATTAAAAATTCTATTAATTTCGGCATATCGAGAGGCGCTGACTCAAACCGCAAAATTCTAACATGTGAACCACTAGAAAAGAATGCGACGCCATCTGATTGTTACGTTTTCTGATATACAAGTGAATTGTCCATTGTCAAGTACTAAAAGAGTTACGTTCTTTTAATAGACAATACAACTTGTGTTGCTTAGATTCCGTCATGTAGTAGACTTTTGTTCCTATGAAAACATTTGAATTAACCCAGAAAGAGGAGAAAAAGTATAAATAGAGACCCTAAATTCGAACATTTGAATTCACTGTAAAGGAGAAATCATATAGATTACACTTAAAACACTTTAAGAAACGAAAGATGTTAAAAGAATGAAAAACAAATAAGATTAACATAACATTTTTGGCTTACAGTAATCATTACTCACTCATGAGACTGGATTTAGTCGCCTACGTCATACATTTATATACGGTATTTTGCAGAATCACAGTTGTTTGCGAGTGTTTTACGTTTCGTATTGCGTAATTTACGTGTAGACCTGTCTCTAAATGCATCATTGAGAGAGACACATTAATGACAATGGTTGGCTTTTTTATGGTGGCTGAATCCACTGCGCAGACGTAAACCTAAAGGAAGTTATACACTCTCATCAACTAAAATAAATCATTGAAATTACTCGAATATTTCGAGATATGCGTATAACATGCCAAGATTCAAAGCAATTAAAATCAATGAAGTCTTTCACTTGATACGCTCTGATACATTAAAAACCTAGACGGTTATTATCATTCATTCAGATACAGATTCCATTTATTTATGTAAGCATATTAAACGTGCATTACACCCTTATCTGTATAAATACCTACTGGTTGTGCAATAACGAGTGATTCTAGACTAATGTGTTTTGACCTTGTTCATCTTCTTCTATACCATATTTAAAGGTACATCACACTATGGTGCCAGTGTACTGTATTGCTTCATATACATATCTATTGACTTGAATATAGTTTTTGTTTAATGTAACATGTGTTGATTACCTATAAATGTAAGAACAGTGAGATCTGCCTGTTTCTCTTTTTGATGTAACACTGTATAAACGGTATTTGTTTGTTGCTGATCCTTTTAATAAATAAATAATCCTTAATCAAATGTATCACGTAATATGTACGCGTGCAATTGATAGATGGTGACGTATTGGTCACGATATGAGCGTTTTAAGAATTGATAGCCAAGTAATTGAAGAATCGATTCTACGCAACGTTCACTGTCATTAATATGTATTGGAAACCGATCTGTTCAATACAATTCAGGCGAAATGGCTCCTAAGGGACATTGACATGTGTGAACATGTCATTGTAATTATTCAACGGAGGGCTGAATTAACTCGAACCATCGTGAATGTATGAACATAGATATGTATTTACTGTGTGGTTCAAATATACTAGGGTAACGATACGAATATATTTACCACATACATCATACACACAACATACTGTCATATATGTAATAGTGAATAGAAATTTTGCAGCATTGGGTTATCGTGGCGACGATGCCGGAAGCCCAGACCTGATATAAATGTTTGTAGAAGTCGATAGCGTAACTGGTTTCGTTCGGATCTTGGAAAATTTTAAGTAAAGTAAAACATTGACGTTACTATCTTGATTCTTGCCAACTTGCCTTTTTCTATAACCAATTTTATCGACTTGAACTCAATATTTAACTTTTAAATATGACTGTCCCCGATTTAACCGTAACTAATAATTTCTATTTATTATTCACATGTTGCATCAAAAACATTTAACACCAACATTATCGGTCAAGTAATTTAACATAAAATGTAAATGATAAACGGCTACAAGTTACTTACAGCGCTACTTGAGAGAGCAACGAAAGTGATAGTACTGGTAGTAAGTAGTCTGAGTACCGTAGAGCTACTTAATTAAAACAATGATAAATAAATTTAAGTATACTGTTAAACACATGACAACAAATATTTTCATAATAAAATAAAATATTTTCATTTCGAATAACTTACTGCCGTCGCCTCATATACGTTTGCTGCGAAACGCTTGAAGTCGTTCCTGTATTCTCTCACTTCTCCTACAGTGACAAAGTATCTGTGACATGTCACTATATAATAATGACGCCTCAACGACTCCCAATATTTTATATGTCATGGAAACATTTAAAAGTGAATCAATGTACATAAAAACACGATCGAAACGAATTATGTTTGTTCATGATGCAAACAGCTGCCCGGCTGGGAAGCCAAGTCGACATTACAGTGCATACCGATACATCCATTGGTCTGGTTAGTTGCTAGGCCGTCAGGGCCGTCATGGTCATCCCCACTGGGTGAGAGAATCATACCCTGGGTGTCATAATCATACCATACTGGGTGGGTATGATTCTCACTCATTTTCACGGTGACCATGAATATTTGTTTTGTGTCTAAGTAGAAATTATCTGTATAGAAATATAGGTATATATTTTTATTATCTGGTCGCTCACAACAGTAGAGGATCCTGTCTGAGTCGTCCCGCGATATTATTTTTATTGTCCAACGTGCCGAGAGATCGGCTATTTCATGTTCCACTGCTCGTTCGTTTGATAGCTTTAAAATAAAAGGTATAAAAGTTGATTATACGGTGGGTATTAACGTGAACCGGTTTTTATAAGGTAATCCAATATTGAAAATGTTATAACGAATACATTTCCTAAACGTTCAATTATTTTTATTTATATACGTGTATCGTACGAGGAAAAATGTCGCGGGCAATCACCTATTGTAAAACACTGCGACGCAGCGATGGGTCCACCGTCGGGGGCATTATCGTCACTCTATTGACGCACCTCCAAACAATTACTTCGTGTCGACGTAAATTGTAATTGCACTCTGAAGGGTTTGTAACTCACTCAACCAGCTGACATTAACTTCGCTGAAGCCACGAGCGGTAACTGCAACACGTGACTGTCGCCAGCTCCATTGTTACTGTCTTCATATAACACAAAATAGAAATACCTACCGATACTTACCGTGTTCCCTATAAAACTTAACATAGACATTCATGTGAAAGGTTTGATATAAATACAATTGACATATTTACATTTAAATTAGTTTTTCCTGCTCAGAAATACTTTGCCGAGAACGCTTCCTTTTCGTTCTGCTCTTATAATACTTTTCCATTTCTTTACATATTCGTCGATTGTGGTTTTAATCGAAAATTTTATTTTTAATCTATAATAGTCTTTATTTCAAGATCATATAAAGGGTGGACATTAAATATGAACGCTCATCAGTTCTCGATTTCTATTGAGGAGGAAGACAAACTAAGTTGCGTCAGTAGTTAACAACCATTTCAACTCATAAACCAAAACGTTTCGCTGTTGGAATTACCTGCCGTTATTACATCTTGTGACTTGACGAAAATACATTTGAATTGTCTATCAAACATATTAACCTTCAGGTCTATGTCACTGATTTTATACATATTATTTAGGTTTATATTTCGATGGGGTTCTCGGTACATTCAATATCCGTTCTTGTACTTTCAATATGTAGCCAAAGGTTTTATCATATTAAAATTAACCCTCCGGGAGCGCCACTTGCCGAGCGTCACTTGTGTACATATTTTCTTAATCTGCAACCGGATCGGAACAACCGCAGCTGGACCCCGCGAACCACTCTGAGAGCTTGTTACTTTTATTCTTTCTTGTATATTTTTGTCTTATATCATACTGTAAAAAAAAAGAAAATACCAACTGCAGTGTGTTGTCTCGCCTGCGTCCACGGTTCGCCAAGACACACTACGTTTTAATTTTATGTTATATGTTGCTAAATAGCTATAATTCATCTATCAGTAACAAGGAGACTAGAAGCTAGACTGTTTTTTCCTGATTTGCACGTAATCCTCAATTTTTTAGGGGCTTTCGTGGTTAACTTTTGTTGTTAATTATATTTCTTAATGTATCAAATATCAAACGAATGACAAATACGAACTGCACGCACAGACAAACATAGCTTGTCTTTTACCTATATATATACAACATTCACAGCATGCTAGCTTAGGGCCTACGCACACTTATTCAGCTCTATTCGCGTTTCGCTGAAAGATTTTGGTCACACTTTTTTTTTTATTTATTTATTTATTTATTTATTTAGTTGCACCAACGAAGCAATCACTAATACATACAATATTACACTAACATACAAATATTCGTAAGTGATACTTCACTTATAGGTACAAACAACATGCGATTTACAATGCAACAATTTGAAAAGTAAAAAAATAAAATAAAATAACATTATAAAATTTAAATTAATGACATTATTTAAAATACAAATTAAAAAATTAATAATAATAATAATCAAGAGTGAATTAGAATTAAGGCAACAAATTAATGAAATGAAATACAAAAAATAAAATAAAATTGATTAATTAAATAAAAATAAAATTGATTAAGATTTGCATGTCAGTGAAAGATAAATATAGAATTTAAATGTGTGACGGCTATTAGAAAATATATCAATAGCTTTATCAGATTTTTTTGACATGTTATTACATAAAGATGTTTCGAGGCTTAAATTATGAATATTGTTGTAATTCCTGAGCATTCTGTTAAGAGGAGAGTAATGCCCCAGATTGGAGCGAGCAGGTTTTACAGAAAAGGGCTTATACTTTAAAGATCTGGGCATTCTCCTCGGAACAGTAAAGTTAATCTGAGACAAAAGATGCGGGGCATCTGTTTTACCATTAACTAGCTTATACAGAAACATGCTGTCTAATTGCTTTCTTCGATTAAACAGAGATGTTAAGTTAAAGTGTTTCAGACGATCATCATAAGAAGGCAGGGACTTCGCTAAGTTGCAGCTATATGAGAGGTGCCACAGAAACCTTTTTTGAATATTTTCTATGCGTTTTATATATATATCGTAATGTGGGTTCCACACAACGCTACAATACTCTAGGCCACCACGAACAAGAGCAATGTAGATTCCGATTTTGGTGGTTGGTTTTTTAAAATCTCTGCAGTTACGCAAGACGAATCCCAAGGCTTTGAATCCTTTTTTAACACAGTGCTCTATGTGCAAGTTAAAACGTAATTTACTATCTAGAATGACACCTAAGTCACGGACGTGAGTAGTTTCGTATAGTGGCTCGCTGTTGATATAGTAGATTGTACTAGGGGATTCAATTTTCTTCCTGGTAAATCGAATTTTAGAACATTTTGATATATTTAAACTCATACCGTTAACGTCACACCATGAAACCAGGCTATTTAAATCCTTTTGAAGCAATATTCTATCATCATCTGTCTCAACAATCCTAAAAAATTTCAAGTCATCTGCAAACATGTAGAATTTCGTATTTTTAAAACAATTGCTAATATCATTAATGAAAATGTTGAACAAAAGAGGGCCAAAATGGGAGCCTTGTGGGACGCCGGAAATTGTGGTGAATGGCTCCGAACTATGTCCACCTATTACGACTATGGATTTTCTATCCATTAAGTAGGATTTCCACCACTTAAGAAAAACCCCGGCGATTCCTAGCGATGCAAGTTTGTTCAGCAAAATAATGTGACTTACTCTGTCGAAGGCCTTGCTGAAATCAGTATATATTGCGTCGTAAGAATAGCCTTTGTCGACTCCCTCAACAAGGTCCTCCACAAAGGAAGTCAAATTTGTTGCCGTAGAAGTAGTTTTTCTAAAACCGTGCTGTTCAGGTACAATTTGCTGTTTTATATGCCATGAAAGAGTAGGATACAGTAGCCTTTCAAAGGCTTTAGCAAATATTGGCTGTAAAGAAATGGGTCTATAATTTTTCACGGAGCTAGCATCACCACTTTTATGCAATGCTATTATTAAAGCGGTCTTCCATGCAGTAATATTTGTGGTTATCACACAAACATTTGTCCTGGATGGGAATCAAACCCACGATCCCCGGCTCAATAGTCAAGTGCACTAACCACTGCACTCACAGATCAGTTTTTTTTAAATGAAGTTGCAAACTTTGAAAAATAATTAATTTAAGGTAATCGTACTAATTTGGCTAGTTGACAGTTTTTAAAAATTCGTTTATGATTTGTCTTATGATCTAATTGATGATGATCGATGATTTTTGTGAGACATATTAATATAATAATAATAATAATTTAATATTAATATCTCACAAGAAAACAAACATTATCATATTTGTTTAACATTTTTATGATCATTATTATTTAAAAAAAAAAACATTATTTTGACATTTACTCATTAAAACGCGCCAAACTGTCATGGCGTCTCGTATGACGTTACAGTTTGGCGCGCAAAACAATAAACATGTGTTTGATTGAGTGAGTGCACTTTGTGTGTTTTGTAATATAAAATGAACTCTAAATGTTATTATAAGTATTGTACCTTAAGTATTGTACGTAACGTACGTACGTAAGTGATAAGTATTGTACCTAAATGTGAAAGTACTACAGTTAAAACTCTGAAAAGCTGTTTATTCATGTGCCTAGGAACCAGCAAGACTATAAAAAGTGTCTACAACTTGCAAGACCCGACCCAAACGTGTCTACAGTTTCTCGAATTTATTTTGGTGTAAACCATTTCAATGTGACGTTTTCAATTCAATGTAACGTTTCAATGTAATGTTGTTATCAACTCATCTATTATAGTGTTAGCTTTAAACACATTTAGCAATTAATTCTGTAATCTAAAATCATAAGTTATAGACAGATACTAACCATACTTCTACCTCTAACCATACAAATTTCAATGTGTATTAAACATCTACTGCTTCTACGTAATAAGTAATTAGGATTTGAAAACACTATTTGTATACTTACACAGTCGTTTTGATATTTTGGATTTTGCACAGCAAAAACTGGTGTTAGATGCAAAAACGCACCCAGCATTACGACATCGATTTTAGGCATATTACTGCTAATTGTTTTTAGTAAACCTGCTTCCATTGTAGCCAAAATTAGTTTCGGGATAAACACAGTCAGAATACAATTAAAAAAACATTTATATTACAGATATATTGACTAGTCAAACCAACTTTATTGTGACGCTCATATGAAATTTGTTTTGTTTCGCATACTATGACGTCACGCGCGCTGGTTGGCGTTACTTGTCACGTGACTAATAAATGTAATTTCAGGTTTTTGTATCTCAAAAATATTAATCGTGCTTTTTCTTCATCCTAGGCTGCATCCCACTTTCCATCAGGTGGGATAGCAATTATAAAAATTAATTTAGAGAGATAGTTAATTAAGATTCTTAAAGCAAAAATTAGCTGAAAAAACAAAAATCTGTCAATATTTTCATTACTGTCAACTAGCCACATTGGCTAGACTTACAACAGCAAAGTTTGGACAACGATTGTTTCAAAGTCGACAGATGGAGTCGCGCGCGACATTGACACTGTAAAACATTGTTCTGCGTCCGATTTCTTTATTAACTGGTCTGACATGTTTTTGCCCACATCGTTCTAAAATAACTCTAGTTTGGGAAAATTGATATAACTTTCGCCGGCCAGAACATTCGACATGATAATCGTTAAAAATTAATATAGCTTTGCGTATAGTAGTAAAACATTCAATATAATCATTATTTAAAATTCATATAACATTGGCTTATTTTAGAAAATTCAATACAATAATCATTAAAAATACATAGAACGTTGGTTTATACTAAAATACTCAATATAATTAATAATAAAAAAAAACATCTAACTTTGTCATATCGAGCTGATAGCTTACTGATATGGAATTCAGCCTCTCGCTCCAAGAGCCCTGGGTTCCAACCCTGCCGCGCACTTCTTTCTTTCAAAAGTATTTGCGTTTTAAATATCACTATTTATAAAGGAAAAAATCGTCAGGAAACCTGCACACCTTAGAGTTCTGCATTTTCTCCAGGGCGTGTGAAGTCTGCCAACGCGCTCTTGGTCAGCGTGCCAGACCATGGCCAATAGTGAAACGATAAAAAGGTATAGGTGATAATACTCGTAAGTGTGACGCAGTTCTATATTTTTTTTTTATGTGAAGAGAGTAGCAGATGGGCATGCGACCTACTTAAACTTTACAGTTATTTTAACACCCTTTACTAAAGAAGCCTGTAAATATATCATATATATGTTTATTTTTCCATGTCAAATACGCCTTGCTTGATGCTAAGAGGTTTACCGGGTGTATTACCGGGGTACACAGTTGTTATACCAAATACAAAACTTTGCCACGTTGCTATCTATTTTTATATTAACATTAAACATTATAAAAATGTTATCTTAGTCTAAGCATGTAGTCTGGTGGTCGAACGATAAATAATAAATACCGATATTCCGTATCATTTGAAAGCCCTAAAGCGTGCTTGTACTTAGCGCGATGATAACAAGACCATTACGTTATCAAACGAACGAACAAATTTTAACAGACACACATTTAAAAAAAAAAAAGTTACGCCAGATCCCTAGCGGGGTAGGCAGAGAGCACGGAGTGCCAAACATCTCTCCCCTTGCAAACCTGACGTGCTTCGTCTACATTCAGACACACGTGTATGTACTTATTCCGTTTACATAACAGAGATATATGTATATGAATATATGCATTATGTTTACATAATTGATAATTGTTTGTGGAATAAAATCGAAAACCTCGACTCGCAATGCATGAGTTGTCGCACTTGTCGCCATATGGCATATGTTAATAGGATGATGGACATTACAATGCGTTGGCGTCGTCCAAGATGAAAACTAGTGCTCCGTTCAAACCACACGTGCAATTAGTTGTTTTACTTATCAAGTGTTGAAAAAAGATTCTGGATTAAAATTTGAAAAGCGTGTCTCTATTATTGGTTAAACATTTATAATACACTGTTTGTCACTTTCGTCAACCAACGTACCAACTAACTTCGTCGTCGCTAAAGACTATTGATATTTGGATCACTAATATATTATGGTTTTAGAGATTTTTGTAATGCCCGTTCAACCAAATTCTTGTACAGGATTCAACAGATGTTAGAGACTGGATATTTGGAGATTGGATTTGTTTTAAAATATACGTCATCGACATATGAATAGAGACTGGTTATAAAGTTTCAAGGAGAACACGTTTATTTGCACAAATATGGATATTTAAAAATTCACGCATACGACAACAAACACTTATCAAAGTTTCATCGCCATCGGTTTAAAAATTAACTAACGTATGCGAGACAAACAAAATTCTTTCGGTTGTTTTTTTATATATAGACTAGATGTTATCCGCTTCTCTGTTCGCCGTCTATATTTATAAATAAACAGAAACATATTTACGATTTTCTGACCTTAATTACTGTCACAAAATTTCTCTACTCACTGAAAAATCTCTTCTAAATCGGTTCAGCCCACTCGCTTAGACACACAAACGGATCGAAATTAAAAAAAGCTCATTCAACTTTTGTCAAAAATATTCGTAGCACTTAAAAAGCCCTTATTACGAAAATATAGATAAATATTTCAATTTTATTTTTATGTCAATGATTTCTATCAAAAGGAACGCAATGCGAAATATGAAGATAGTAGGTCTACGCTTGGTTCGTTCAGGGCGCAGGCGTCATGAACTCTTCCTTAAAATTAAAATGGCGTCCCAGCATCTAAAATCTGCATCTATCTCCGGCAAATGTTTAAGTAACTTTGATATACCAAGTAAATAATTGTGTATTTAACATAGGAACCAATGATATGGGTGAGTTTAAAAACATAAGTATGAATTTCAATAAGCTCAATATTCAACCAAATTATTTACTTGGTATAT
>DVPU01000005.1:0-11278 GCA_018239365.1 Oxynetra hopfferi
GCTGACTGCGATAAAATAGTAACATGGATAAATAATGAGGAGACAACTTTTAAATTTCCTGTCACTGTATACCCTGATCTTGAGGAGTTGAAAGATTTTATTATTCCATTCTACAATCTCGTTTATCTGGTACACAGATGGAAACGTAGTTATTACACGTGGATGGATGGACCATTTGAATATTTAGATCATGAAAAAATTGAGCAAGATCATGACTTCTACTACAAAGAATTTCTTAAACTCTCTAAAGCATACAGGACAAAAATAAAACAACAAATTGCAGAAGGTGTTGAGAAAAGATTTCAAGGCCTTGTAGATGACCCTGACATGAATAACTTACCTGCACCCATGAAATTATGCGCTCAAGCTGTTGTTGAGATTAAGGACTGGCGGCCCAATGTTCAAATGGGGCATATTATGTGTAACCCAGCTTTAGTGCAGAGGCACTGGGATGAAATGTCAAGTATTGCTGGATTTGATTTGACTCCGACAGCTGGCACCACTTTGCGGAAGATTATTAACTTCAATCTTTGGGATGACCTTGATCAATATGAAATCATAAGCGTAGCGGCAACTAAAGAACTAGCATTAATAACGAACTTGAACAAAATGATGGCAGAATGGACGGATATTTGTTTCAAGACAAGCCCTTACAAAGACACTGGAATCTTCATACTTTCGGGATTAGATGACATTCAAAGCGTTTTAGATGATCATATAGTTAAGACTGTAGGCATGAGAGGCTCTGCGTTTGTTAAACCTTTTGAGGCACAGGTAAGAGCATGGTATGATAAAATCGTTCGTGTCAATTCTACAATTGACGAGTGGGGAAAAGTTCAAAGTCAATGGCTTTATTTACTTCCAATTTTTTCTTCAAAGGATATAGTCGCTCAAATGCCTGAGGAGGGAGTTATGTTTGTCGAAGTTAATAATATATATCGTCGATATATGGGTTCCGTGGATAAAGACCCTCATGTCTTGGAAATTGCTGGTGGTGCCGGAGTCTTAGAATCATTTAAAATTGCCTCTGGCCTTTTGGAAAAAATTAACGATGGAGTAAATAATTATTTAGAAAAGAAACGATTATATTTTCCAAGGTTTTTCTTTTTATCTAATGATGAAATGCTAGAGATACTGTCGGAAACAAAAAATCCTCTCAAGGTTCAACCTCATTTAAAGAAATGTTTCGAAGGTATAAATCGGTTAGTTTTTGATGAAGAATACAATATATCAGCCATGATATCTATGGAAGGCGAGCAAGTAGAATTTCTAGAAACCATAAGCGTATCAGCAGCTAGGGGTTCAGTAGAAAAGTGGCTAGTGCAAGTTGAAGATCAAATGCTCAAAGCGGTCAAATCGGAAACTGAATTATCTTACTACGACTATCCTAATTTGGGTCGTGTGGAATGGATACTGTCATGGGAAGGGATGGTAGTATTGGCTATATCACAAATCTATTGGGCGTTTGATGTACATGAGAGTTTAAATACACATAAATTAAGTGAACTCCAGGCCTTTCATGTCGGCTTGACAAAACAATTGAATGAGACTGTTGCGGTCATACGTCGTACCGACCTCACGAAGCTTAGCAGTATTACTGTTAAGGCACTTATTGTTATAGATGTTCATGCTAAAGACGTAATACAGGAACTTCTTGATAAAAATGTAACAGAAGTGACAGATTTTCAATGGCTAGCACAATTACGATATTACTGGGAAGAAGAGCGGGTGTTTGTAAAAATTATTAATGCCGTCGTCAATTACGCTTATGAATATTTAGGTAATTCGGACCGATTAGTTATTACTCCGTTGACTGATCGATGTTACCGCACGCTAATAGGCGCTTATTATCTTCATCTAAACGGAGCCCCCGAAGGGCCAGCAGGTACCGGTAAAACTGAGACAACGAAGGATTTGGCGAAAGCTTTGGCAGTGCAGTGTGTAGTATTTAACTGTTCGGATGGCTTAGATTACAAAGCTATGGGTAAATTTTTCAAAGGCTTAGCATCTTGTGGTGCTTGGGTGTGTTTTGATGAGTTTAATAGAATTGAAGTAGAAGTTCTGTCCGTAATCGCACAACAAATACTATGCATAGTGCAAGCGGTCAGACAACATTTGGAAACATTTGATTTTGAGGGTACAACATTAACACTCAATCCTGCTTGTTACGTATGTATAACAATGAATCCAGGTTATGCTGGACGTTCTGAACTACCCGATAACCTAAAAGTATTGTTCCGAACTGTAGCTATGATGGTACCGGATTATGCAATGATAGGAGAAATCTCATTGTACTCGTTTGGTTTTATAGACGCCCGAAGTCTGTCCGTGAAAATTGTGACAACTTATCGTCTTTGCTCTGAACAGTTATCGTCTCAAAATCACTATGATTACGGAATGCGGGCAGTTAAAACAGTGTTGTCAGCGGCTGGTAATTTGAAACGAAGTTTTCCAAATGAAAGTGAAAGTATATTGTTGCTTAGATCAATTACTGATGTAAATTTACCAAAGTTCTTATCTTTCGATGTGCCTTTGTTTGAAGGTATTATATCTGATTTATTTCCAGGAATCACTTTGCCCAAACCAGATTATGAACATTTCTTACAAGCATGTAGTGATATGTGTGAACAAAATAATCTACAACCAATGGATTGCTTTTTATTAAAAGTTATTCAAACTTATGAAATGATGATCGTTAGACACGGATTCATGTTAGTAGGTGATCCCTTCTCTGGAAAATCCATGACGTTAAAGATACTCTCTGAAGCTTTGACGCTTATGTACGAGCGTAATCAGCCAGGCGGTTGTGAATGTACATATAAAGTACTAAATCCAAAGGCAGTAACAATGGGTCAACTATATGGAGCATTTGATCCAATATCTTATGAATGGACTGATGGAATTGTAGCAACAATGTTCAGAGACTTTGCGTCAGAAGATACACCTGTAAGAAAATGGATCGTATTTGACGGCCCTGTCGATGCCGTATGGATTGAGAATATGAATACTGTCTTAGATGATAATAAAAAACTTTGCCTGACCTCAGGTGAAGTAATGGCTATGTCTAATGTGATGTCAATGATTTTTGAAGTAATGGATTTATCTCAAGCCTCCCCTGCAACTGTATCTAGATGTGGAATGATATATATGGAATCAGCTTCGTTAGGATCTAGACCATTTTATAAATCCTGGCTAAAAACCCTTAATCCAATATGGCTTGAGGAGAATGAAGATTATATATATAACATGTGTGACTGGCTACTGGATCCATTAATTTATTATGTTAAAAAACATTGCATTCAACTTGTTACAGCTGGTGATATTAACTTAGTAATAAGCACCCTTCGCCTAATCGAAATGCTCATGGATAACGCCATAGAAGGTGAAGAGGATACAAAATATACCAGAACTTGGTTTCTGGCATCACTTATGACTGCTCTAGTTTGGGGCGTTGGAGGAATATTAAATTCCGACTCACGTGAAAAGTTCGATGACCTTCTTAAAGAATACTTTCGGGGTGAACTTGGTATTCCAGCTAGCATCGAGAGAATTGATGTTTCGATTCCTAGCGAAGGAATGATAATTGATCACTATTATATGTACAAAGGCAAAGGTTGTTGGAAACCTTGGCCAGATGCAGTTAAAGCTGTACAAATTAAGGAGCAAATTAATCTTTTACAAACGGTAATACCAACATTAGAAACTGAGAAGTATATATTCTTATTAAAATTACACACAACATTTTCGAAACCCTTATTATTAATTGGTCCAACCGGTACAGGTAAAAGTTTTTATGTTCAAAACTTTCTCATGAACAACATTGATATGGAAAAATATACTCCAGGGTTTATAACATTTACAACCACTACATCTGCGAATCAAACACAAGATTTAGTATTGTCTAAATTGGTCAAAAGGCGCAAGAATAATTACGGTCCTACTAAAGGCAAACAGGCTATAATCTTTATAGATGACATGAATATGCCAGCCAAAGAAGTTTACGGTGCACAACCAGCCATAGAACTGTTGAGGTTGTACTTTGATCAAAAACATTGGTACGACCTGAAAACAACGGACAAATTATACATTTATGATACATTTTTCTACGGCGCCATCGGACCTGTTGGCGGCAGCAGGCAACTCATTTACCCGAGAATGCTAAGACATTACAACATTTATGCAATCAATGAATTTTCCAAGGAAAGTATGACTAAGATATTTACATCATTGTTGCAACTAGGATGGCGACGTAATGGCTTTGGCCAAGATACTCAACCTGTAATAGTCAATATTATATCGGCTACTATGGACATTTATGATCAAGCTACTGAGGGTCTAAGGCCAACACCAGCGAAATTGCATTACGTATTTAACTTAAGAGACTTCTCGAGAGTAATTCAAGGCTGTGCTTTACTCCGAAAAGAATCAGCCGATAACAAGAAAACGTTTATCAGAATATGGGTTCATGAAATTATGAGAGTTTTTTATGACAGGCTTGTAGATGATTTAGACCGCACATGGTTTTTTGATATTTTGCGGAAATGTACTCGAGATTACATGAAAGACACGTTTGAATCGGCTTTAGATAACTATCAAAATGATACGGGTGACGTCACTCAAGAAAGTATTAAGAAAATGATGTTTGGCTGTTACCTAGATACTGATAGTGTCGAAGGAGAAAGACGCTATGAAGAAATACCCTCGAAAGAAGTGTTTTCAAACGTTGCCATGCAAATGTTGGCAGAATATAATTCAATGCATAAAGCCAAGATGACAATAGTCTTATTTGATTATGCTCTAGAGCACTTGTCAAGGATATGTCGGCTGCTCTCAATGCCTTCAGGGAATGCTTTGTTAGTTGGCGTAGGTGGATCTGGTCGTCAATCGTTAACTCGCTTGGCAAGTACAATATTAGGTCAACAAGTTTTTCAACCAGAAATTACTAAATCTTATAGTGTCAAAGATTGGCATGATGATATAAAACTGGTACTGAGAGAATCCGGCGGATTAAATAAAGACACTACTTTTCTATTTACTGAAAGTCAAATTAAGGAGGAAGTATTTATACAAAATTTAGACAGTTTACTGAATTCCGGAGAAGTCCCTAACTTATATGGCTTAGATGAAAAACAAGAAATTCTTGAACTAGTGAGGCTAGCGGCTCAGGGTGGAAATAGAAATCTCGACATAAGTCCTTTACAGATTTTAGCATTTTTCGTCGGACGTTGTAAAGCTAAATTACATATTGTGTTATGTTTCAGCCCAATTGGTAGCTCTTTTAGAACTAGATTACGGCTTTATCCATCTCTAGTAAATTGCTGCACTATTGATTGGTATGACAGTTGGCCAGAGGATGCTTTAGAAATGGTTGCACATTTTTACATGGTCAAAGTAAACGTGCCCGATGTAGTAAAAGCTGCAGCAGTTATAGCTTGTAAACAGTTTCATGTTGATGCTAGATATGTATCAACAGATTTTTTTAACCAATTTGGAAGGAAAACTTACATTACATCTGCATCTTATTTAGATTTAATAAAATCGTTCACAACATTAACAAATAGGAAACAAAGAGAGTTAAGAGCTGCAAAATTGAGGTATACAAATGGTTTAGATAAATTAAGTCAAGCAGCTGAAGCCGTTTCAATCATGCAACGTGACTTAAATGCCCTTAAACCACAATTAATAGTGATGGCTGCAAAATCAGCAAAGATGATGGAGGAAATAGAAGTGGAGACGCTGACTGCTGATAAGGCTGCTGCGCAAGTAAGAGAAGACCAAAAAGTAGCTAACGTACAAGCGGCAGCTGCACAGGAGCTAAAAAAAGATTGTGAGGCTGACTTAGCTCTAGCTTTGCCTATTCTAGAAGATGCTATTGCTGCATTAAACACCCTTAAACCAGCTGATATTACAATAGTTAAATCTATGAAGAACCCTCCAGCCACAGTAAAGTTAGTAATGGCTGCTGTGTGTGTAATGAAAGGCATTCCACCCGATAAAATACCAGATCCTGACAATCCAGGAAAGAAAATGTTTGATTATTGGGGACCAAGTAAAAGAATTCTTGGAGATATGGGATTTTTAGACTCGCTTAAAAACTTCGACAAAGATAATATTCCTGTTGCTACTATGCAAAAGATTCGAAAAGAATATTTGTCACATAAAGATTTTAAACCTCATATTATAGCTAAAGCGTCAACTGCAGCAGAGGGACTATGTAAATGGATTATTGCAATGGATATGTATGATGCTGTAGCCAAAGTAGTAGCTCCCAAAAAAGCGAAATTGGAAGCTGCTGAGAAAGAATTTGCTGAAACAATGGCAATTTTGGAAGAAAAAAAAGCTACGGTGGCACGATTAGAAGCAAAACTTGCTGAATTAAATGAGGCGTTAGAAGAAGCTAATATAAAGAAAAAAGCCCTAGAAGATGAAGTGCAGTTATGCATTGATAAATTATATCGAGCTGAAAAACTAATAGGCGGATTAGGAGGTGAAAAAGTACGATGGACCGCGGCGGCTGAGAATTTACAGTTGTTATATGATAATTTGGCCGGAGACATTTTAGTTTCTTGTGGTATAATAGCCTACTTAGCGCCTTACACTTTGCCCATCAGAACAGCAATAACCGAAAAGTGGAGAGGATTGGTAATTCAACTGCACATGCCTCATTCTGAACAGTTTGTTTTTAGAGATGTTTTAGGCACGGATATTAAAATTCAAAATTGGTATATTGCTGGTTTACCAAGAGACTCTTTTTCAACTGACAATGCAATAATACAAGATAATTCAATGCGCTGGTCCTTACTAGTCGATCCACAAGGACAGGCTAATAAATGGATCAAAACTATGGAAAAATCAAACGATTTGCAAGTAATGAAATTTACCGATGGTAACTATATGAAAGTTATTGAAACATGTTTAGAATATGGTAAACCAGCACTAATTGATTGTATTTTAGAAGATGTTGAGGCTCCCTTAGACCCGGTGTTATTAAAACATACATACACACAGGGTGGAAAAGAATTTATTGCATTGGGTGACAACGTCATAGAATATCATCCAAATTTCCGATTGTACATGACAACAAAACTAAGAAACCCACATTATTTACCCGAAATTTTCAATAAAGTTACTTTAATAAATTTTGCTCTTACTAAAGATGGATTAGAAGACCAGTTGCTTGGAATAGTGGTAGCTAAAGAAAGGCCAGACTTGCAAGAAAAAAGGGAAAAGTTGATAGTACAAGGTGCAGCTAATAAAGCTGCTTTAAAACAAGTCGAAGACGACATATTACGAACCTTACAAGAAACTAAAGGAGACATATTAGAAGACGAAAGTGCTATAGAAGTCTTAGATTCCTCCAAAATCTTGGCTATTGATATTATGAAAAAACAAGAAGCCAGCTTAGAGACTGAGATAATAATCGAAAAATTTAGACTAGGGTACAGGCCAATCGCATCTCATTCCGCAGTTCTGTATTATTGTGTTACCGAACTACCAAACGTAGACCCTATGTATCAATATTCGCTAACTTGGTTTATTAATTTATACATCCTGTCTATTGAGAATGCGAATAAGTCTAAAGATTTAGAAAAAAGACTAAAGTTTCTCAAAGACACCTTTACATATAATTTATACAGTAATGTTTGTAGATCTCTGTTTGACAAGGACAAATTAATGTTTTCCTTTATAATGTGTTCAAAAATGATGTTGTCGACTGAGGAAATGAACCATGAAGAATATACTTTTCTTATAACCGGTGGAATAGCCGTAGAAAATCCACTTAAGAAACCTGTTGAGTGGCTCCCAGACAAAGGCTGGGATGAAATTTGCCGAATAAACGATCTATCTACCTATAAAGGATTCAAAGATAGCTTTTTGGGTAATTTAAATACATGGAAAGAAGTTTATGACAATATGGAACCTCATAAGAAAAACTTACCTGCTGGTTGGGATGAAAAGCTTACTCAGTTTCAAAAGCTGTTACTGATAAGAGTTTTGAGACCTGATAAACTAACAATAGCAATTTCAGATTTTGTTGAAAAACAAATGGGTCAAAAATACATATCACCACCGCCATTTGATATAGGTAAATCTTTTGGTGATTCCAATTGTTTAGCTCCTCTTATATTTATATTATCACCAGGATCGGATCCTATGGGAGCACTGATTAAGTATTGTGAACGAATGGGGTACGCGCACAGATTCAGTTCCATATCTTTGGGACAAGGACAAGGGCCAATTGCACAAGCAATGATAGAGCGGGCTCAATTAGAAGGCGGTTGGGTATGTCTACAAAATTGTCACTTAGCCGTTTCTTGGCTTCCATCACTCGAGAAAATTGTTGAGGGTTTTGACTTAACAAACACTGATCTAAGTTTTCGTCTTTGGTTAACCAGTTATCCATCTGACAAATTTCCACAATCTGTGCTGCAAGTAAGCGTTAAAATGACAAATGAACCGCCAACTGGACTACAGCATAACCTTAACAGATCTTATATATCTGAACCTGTAAAGGAACCGGAGTTTTTCGAAGGTTGTCCGGGAAAAGACAAACCTTTTAGTAAACTATTGTATGGGATAAGTTTCTTTCACGCAGTTGTGCAAGAGAGAAAGAAATTCGGACCTTTAGGATGGAATATTCAGTATGGTTTCAATGACTCCGATTTTCAAATATCAGTTATGCAACTGCAGATGTTTTTAAATCAATACGAAGAAATACAATATGTCGCTATAAAATACTTGACTGGAGAATGCAACTATGGCGGTCGAGTTACCGACGACTGGGACCGCCGTTTGATTGTAACTATTCTTGACAACTACGTTAATTCTGACGTGGTTAATGAGCCAAATTATCTATTTTGCGATTTGGGATCTCAATATGGATTACCACGTAGATGTGAATATCAAGATTACCTTAAACATATTGAATCAGTGCCTGTGAATCCTCCTCCAGAAGTTTTCGGATTGCATATGAATGCCGGAATAACTAGAGACTATTCAATATCAATGGAGCTAACTGCATCTTTGGTTCTTGTAGAAGGAGCTGGCAGTGGAGGAGAGGGTAGCAATACTGAAGTCATTCTCGTGCACATGGCATCAGAAATTTTGTCGAAATTACCAAAAGCTTTTGATGTCGAACAATCGCAAAAAAAGTATCCAGTGGATTACAATGAATCAATGAACACAGTGCTGATTCAGGAAATGGAACGATTCAATAAGTTGCTCCATGAAATCAAAAATTCTTTGTTAGATTTACAAAAAGCTGTAAAAGGTCTTATTGTCATGTCCCCCGCTTTAGACAAGCAATCGAATGCTATGTTACTAGGACAGATACCAGATAACTGGCGTAAGGTTTCTTATCCTAGCTTAAAACCTCTACCGAGCTATGTTTCAGATTTCATAGAACGCTTAGCAATGTTGCAAGATTGGTATGAAAATGGAAAACCTTCTACCTTTTGGCTTTCTGGTTTCTTTTTCACGCAGGCTTTCTTAACGGGTTCCGTTCAAAATTATGCAAGAGCCAAAAAGATACCCATAGATTTATTGACATTTGATTTTGAAGTGCGTCAAGTCGATTATGAAGATGCTCCGCCAGAATGGGGGGTGTATGTGTATGGTCTTTTTATGGACGGTGGTCGTTGGGATAGAAAAACCTACGCCATTGGGGAGCAACTTCCTAAAATATTGAACGACAACATGCCCGCAGTGTGGTTGTATCCAAAGCTGAAATCTGAATTTAAGGAGGGCTCTAGATACAAATGTCCACTTTACAAAACTCTAGAGAGAAAAGGTGTATTGGCGACGACAGGTCATTCATCAAATTTTGTACTAGCTTTTTATTTGCCGTCCGACAAACCTTCCGCGCATTGGATTACAAGAAGCGTTGCCTTGCTGTTACAGCTTGATAATTGAATAAAATATTGCTTGCACATTATATGCGGGCAATTATGATATCGATTAATTGGAATTGGTATTAACTATTGTTGGAACTGCAAGAAGATGATATGTAATTTGCGTGGAGTTCTAATAAGCCTCTGAAATAAAATGATAAGTAATTTGCATGGAGTTCTAATGAGGCATCCGTATGAACGAACTATATTGAAATGGAACTGATAAAATTGTTTTTTGTAGAAGTGTACTTTGTCGTTTTGCTAACTTATATACTACGTTGTAGTGATGTCTGATATTATTTATTGTAGTGGGGTGGAATCAGTTTCATGGATGGACTAAAATGTATTGTATGTAAGCTAACACCTAGCTGTCCACTAGCGATACATAAAAAAATCATTTCCGATATTTACTTGAATAAACTAAACTTATATAATTTCGTTGCACCATGGGTATATAACAGTATTTATTGGTAGTCAAATTTTTCATTTAATTTATTAATGAATACTGCAAGAAAGTTATATACCTAAGTTATATAATAATTACCTGTCAAAACAGTGTTTTATGTAAACATCATTTTAAATAACTTCTAAATCAGTACCATATTCTAATATTGATTCGAAAATGTTTGTCATTAAGTAAGTCATTTATGTGTCAATGGCGTATATTGTGACTACACTTAAGGGCCGCTCCAAATCTTTCCTCATTTTATAACAATTTGACGTGAACAGTTAGATGATAAAACGTATTGTATCAATTCACTCAATTGTACCAATTAATACTCACTGCACTGCTTATTGTCGAACAACTTATTAATATATTATAGTTATTATTTATACTGCATTTATTTGTAGCACAAGTGAAGATGGTTTGTATGTGTGATCTTTTAATGTACCAATTTTACTATGAATTAAGGTATTTTACTCATGTATTTATGACATACATTTTTAAATCGTGTTGCATCAGGCATTATTTTATACAATTAAACTAACTTGAATTGATCGAACTGTTTATTTTAATTTTATCGTAACATCTTAGTATCCAGGTTTTGTTTATATGAAATTTTCATATAAAACATTTCTCTAATTTAAATCTTTACATGAAAATGACTGAGTTTTGTTCATTAATTGTCGTCTTATGTCTTCGGATTCTATCAATTTGCGTCGCAACTTCAACATGATGGCTTTGTTTCTCTTCTGCAAGTAATGAACAAGCAACTTTGTCAAAATAATCTATATCTATCCGTATTTAATGAAAGAGCTAGTAGTCACACATGTACCTACATATACATATGTCATATCCAACATGAAAACATTCAGATTAAGTCCGTTTGGGTAAAGACGCACTAGTGACAAGGCCTTATGAAATTTTAATTAAAACATATTCAATT
>DVPU01000006.1:0-11233 GCA_018239365.1 Oxynetra hopfferi
TGTAAAGATGAGAAAGGGGATGCTTCGATCGTTTGGGCATCTGGAGAGAATGGATGATGAAAGAATGAAGAAGAGGATATACAATGCGAGTGTTGATGGATGTAGGTATTGAGGGAGGCCAAGGCTCTCCTATGTCGACCGAATAGGTCGGGCTCTAGAAGATGGGGGAGTCAAGAGTCTCCGAAACCGGTTTGTATGTATGAAAGATTGATGAATTTAGACGAAGCACGTCAGGTTTGCAAGGACAGAGATGTTTGGCACTCCTTGCTCTCTGCCTACCCTGCTAGGGACCTGGCGTAACGGTTATTTATTTATTTTTAAAAAACTGCAGTTAATTCAGAACTAACAATTTATTATGATGGGCTGTTGGAGTATTTGTTAAATTGTACCAGGAGTGGTCAGACAGACACTGCCTTGATAATTATTATGGAAATTCACCTTAAGCAGTGTTTCGGATGGTGTAGATGTTGCAAGCTATAATGAATATATCTCTGCTCATTGAACCTATTGTTAATATTGAGTGTATGTTTGGTGGGTGCATGAATGGAAGATAAATTTTTGATGATATCGTTTTACAGATTTTGAAATCAAAAGTAAAAGCATAGGCGTATGTATACACACCAGCTTTAAAGAGATACTGAAGTGTGAAAATGGTGAAACAGTAACAAGAAGGTAGGATTTTACTGTATCAAGTTAAAAGTCTTCCATGGCTTACGCATAGAGGAAATAATTTTAACTGTGTAACCACAATTGAGCAGTGACAGTCCAGTTGTTTAAAATTCAACCTTCCACGCCGGGATCTGGGTTCCAATCTTAAGATACATTTTTTTTTTACAAATTGTGTGATTATATATTGCTTGCCAGTAGAAGTACTGAGCACTTTGGCACACTGGCATACTGGCACTTTGTTTTAAAAAAAAATACACTAAAATATTACGTCTTTTTTAAATGGTTTTTTTATAGATATAATTAGTTTCTAGTAATATTAAGTTCTATAAAACTTAGTACACTCAAATTCACTCTATCAATTATTTAGATTTTAATTGTACATTATTTTATTTGCAGCTGTGATCGTGTGGCCTTTTTAGAAGAGAGGGCATACTGGAAATTCACAATTTGGTCCTTTATAGCCGGAGCAATATCTTCTGTCGCTGTGATGTTACGAATGAGAGTTCTAAACTACAGAGTCAAGAGAAGAGCTAGACAATTGCTCAGCAATGGTTCCATATAAAATGATTATGTGGTGAATATTGTTGCAATTTATAGTAACTAAAAAATAATAAATTATTTTATTCACCTTTCAATCTATAAAACATGCGGAAGAAATATGAATGATATCAAATGTCATTAAGAACTGGTAATTCTTTACAAGATCAACAAAAGTTGTTTATCTTGCTTATGATAAATATGTGTACAATGAATATGCTTCGATGGTTCGGGCACCTAAAGAGAATGGATGACAAAGAGGATATACAACGCGAGTGTTGATGGACGTAGGTTTTGAGGGAGGCCAAGGTTCTCCTATCTCGACCAAATAGGTCGGGCTCTAGAAGATGGGGGAGTCAAAAGCCTCCGAAACCGGCATGTATGTATGAAGAGACTGTTGAATGTAAACAAAGCGCGTCAGGTTTGCAGGACAGAGACGTTTGGCACTCCGTGCTCTCTGCCTACCCTGCTAGGGATCTGGCGTGACGATTATTTATTTATTTTATTTATGTGTATGCATGCCATGCTATGCAAATTCATGCCATGCCATGTATATCTACAGAGTTGAGGTATGATTTTCAGTCTTAATTCAAAGTTTCAATTAGTGATGTACAATGTACATATTATTTTTTATAATCAAACTAAATAATATGGATTGCTTAATTGCACTGGAACAACCTTCTATTAAAAGATGATCTCTACAATTAATATTTATTTAATTAGTTATTCAAATTGACATCGAAATTAAAGTAATACTCACTGATAGCAATATTTTAATAGATTCATAATAATATAAAAAGACATTTATATAATACATGTTAAAAATCCTTTATAAAATAAAATCTAAAAATAAATATTTTTTTTTCCATTAAACATTGCATCTCATGAGCAAAGTATTTTTAAAAGTTCGCTTATGACTTTAACATTTACGCTATTCCCTATCAACCGATAGCATTGTTTCGTGGTAATGTTATCTGGGAACGAATAACAATTTGGAAATGCCATTATGGCTAATATTTCTTTTGGGGTGAAAAATCTCAATTTCAGCTTTTTGATCGTTTTTACATACTCTTCGCTGCCAACGTCATGTGCGTTTGCTTTTTTATAACATTCCTTGACAGATTCGGGAGTGGTATTGGCTAATACTGAACCCGTCCCGTCGACATAGTGAGAATACGCTTTTGTGAAACAACAGGACCTCTTTGAGTCTGCGTAGCAAATGTCAAGAGCGTTCCCTCTTTTCAGTAACTTATCGTTCACTAAGTACTTCTCTGATACATCTTTTTCTATTATTGTATCTAATGAGAATGGCTGGCCGTAATCATCTGGAAGGTGTAACATCTGAAAAATAAATTAAAATTACTGCTGTAATTATATAATTGAACTGAATTTGCTTTAAATATTAGAACGTCATTTAAAGAATATAAACTCAATTGGCTGATAAGCATACAATGAAGCTTTAGTAAGATGGTGTTGTATTTTGAGCTCTTAACACTCTTGATGCGGTTGCATATCCCATACAATCTGTAAAGTTGGCAACACTGGACAACTCTTGGTTGACCATACCCTGTCACGAATAGTGGCAAATTTTCATAATTATTCATACAAGTTAAGCTATAGATCCCAGGAAGTATTATTAGATACTAATAGATGGACCTTGTCATAAGCCAGCTTTAAAAACATCTAACATATGGTTTGACCATTCAATTCCAATTCAAAGTGAGTGCGGTCGGAGAGATAAATAAAAAGAGAACACGAATATAAGGGATCCCTCTATCTCTTAGTCTTAAATAAATAAATAAATAACTGTCACCCTAGGTTCCTAGCGGGGTAGGCACAGAACACAGAGTGCCAAACATCTCTGTCCTTGCAAACCTGACGTTAGTCTTTTAGTCTTTATAACCCTTACATTAGTTTTCTCTTTTTTTTAAGCTAGTCTTATTCAATTGCACGATAATGACATTAGGAGTGAGGTCTACATATATGTGTATGTGAACTGGAGTTGAGTAGTTCAGTATGTTCCTTGCTGTTGTGGGCGAGACCCATATTCAGCATCGTGATTTAAAAAAAAATTGTTACCATTGAATTTTACAATAAAAGCTTGTACAACCAATCTGTTTTATGATTTTTTATTGATATACTTATGAATGAAGTAAGGATACTATGATCTTACAATTTCATCTTTTGTTTTAAAATGCCATTCTGTGTTACCCTTCCTTGCTGCACAATAGTACCGCAACCTGGAGTTAGGTGTTCCAACACTAGACGGACATAAGAGGAATTCTTGGTATTCAAATTTACATTCTTTGAGTTTCTCAATAAATAAGCTGTGGACATTGGAACATTCAAAGCCTTTCACATTTTCCATTAGAATATATTCAATGCCCTTCAAGTCTGTTAAAATATCAATTAAGTATATAAAAGAATTAGTTCTGGGGTCATTATTGTCTAAATATTTTCCATTTCTAGTGAAAGGTTGACACGGTGGCGACATGAGTATTGTATTTACATTGTGTTTTTCAATTTCTTTAGGTGTGAGAGTTTGAATATTCCTAGTCAGTAATTTCGTTTCAGGGAAATTATGTTTGTATACTGCGTTCGCAACTGTATTTATATCGATTGCTGCCGCAACTTCTCCATTTAGTTTCGATTCTGTAAAATAGTGATATGTACACATTAATAACTTGTAAAGGTGTTTTAACATTTTAATGATTTTAATTTTAATACCATTCCATGCGCAGTGCATGCCACCTATGCCACTGTAAAGTTCTAAAATGCGATAATACATTTTAATATGTATTTTATTTTTAAGTTGTACAAACGTTTGCAAGTATATTTAATGTTAGCTTTATTCACTGTTATTCTATTTAATTCATATGTCCTCGTGCATTTCTTGCACGTAGGGTAATGTTAAATATTGACATTGACACTTTGTTTCGTTCGGAAACAGTCGTTTGAAAACGTTACAAATTAGTTTTTCCATCTTCAAAAAGATACTACAGTATTATAGTCTATGAAGTAAGATGAATATGTAATTTAAGTTGGGAAAAACATATACATATCAAGGTATCGAAAATAAATATAGAAATAAAGTATGACTTACATTTAATTTAAAAAGTAGTTTATCTTTTTTGGATCGATTTCAGACACGGATGGAGGATATGACTTCATTGCGTGATGAGTTATTTTTTTCATGATTAAATCGACCTATAGTTATATTTCGTTATCTTTAGATACAAAATCATAATAAATGTATTAACGATACGTATTTACAAGGCTCTTGTCAATTGCTTGCAAATAGATGATATTAGATGTCTATTTACCTAAATATTTAGCGTACTGTCTTGGATTCTATTGTAATCGACAAATTAAATTAAATTAGTAATATATTATGGTAAGTTATATATGGCAACAACTTATGTTTTTGACATTCATTTGTCACTACTGTCACTTTTGGCAAGATGATGTTAAAAAGTCACCAGGGTTCCAATCGGTTAGTTATGGCGGAAACCAAGCATGGTATTGACGTGTATAACGTCAAGGAACACAAGAATGTTGAAAATGCCGATTCAAAAGATCATATTTACCTAGAGGAGACGTTCTATATTCTTTCCAAAAAGAAAGCAGTGTTCCGAGTGCGCCTTACCTCTAAAGGATTATCTTTAACGAAAGAAACTGATGATTCCTCTAAAGAACAAACGATATTGCTTCGCGATATTGTCGGTAGTAAATGCATGCGGAGTAAGAGACGCCGGGCGGGAGGCGGTTCCTGCGTGTGCAGTTCGCTCGGTGGCCGCCAGGGACTAAAGGTGGTGGATGAAAACAGTGGCGACCTTGACGAGAACGATATCAGCGCGTATCTTTACATTTATGCTTACATTTTGAAGCGCAATCGTCGCACGTTGAAGAGGGAGAGAACAACAATAACACTGCGTTTCAGGTCCTACGATAAATACGAAGACAACAATAAGGAGGCACAGAAGTGGAGAACGACCATAAAATGTTTGTTAGCAAATTTGCCGATAACGTACGTGCCGCCGCAGAGCGATAAGAAACTGTTGATACTTTTGAATCCGAAATCGGGGCCAGGTAAAGCGAGGGAGTTGTTTCAAACGAAGGTGTCGCAAATTTTGCAAGAGGCGGAGGTGCCTTACGATCTGCACGTGACGAAATACGCACAGTACGCTCGCGAGTTCGTGCGCACGAGGAACGTTTACAGTTGGCGCGGTATAGTGGCCGTCGGCGGAGATGGTGTGCTATTCGAAATCCTCAACGGGATGTTCGAGCGGCTGGACTGGCAGCAGGCGCTGGCCGAGGTACCGCTGGGTATCTTGCCGTGCGGCTCCGGGAACGGCTTGGCGAGGACGATCAATCATCATTACAAGTGAGTATCAAAAAATCAAAATCAAATCAAAAATATTTATTATCATTAAGTCTACAAATGTTAAATTTTTACAGTGTTTGGAGCCAACCTATTAAGTGACAATATGCACTTGTGTTAGGAAGCCCCGCTCTTCCATAGCAAATGATTTGTTACGATATGTAGAAGTGTACTAAAATTATTAAACAATTTTATTCTAGTTTTAATTAGTACTATGATTTATTAAAAATAAGTGTTAGAATTGTGTGTATGTGTGTGTAATTGTGTGTATATATGTGTGTGTGTGTGTGTGTGTTTGTGTTTGTGTGTGTGGCTGTGAGTGTGTGTATGTGTATGTATGCGCGTATAATACAAATAAATTTACTTTCGTATTTATTATATCTCCACGGATTTCTGTTGAAGCTGAATGGTAAATTTACAGTCACAATGGAAGCACCGATCGCCGTAGCGGAATACTATGCGGGAAAGTCGATATTCATCACGGGCGCGACCGGCTTCATGGGGTTAGTCCTTGTGGAGAAGTTGCTGAGGAGTTGCCCTGATCTGAAGACCTTGTACTTGCTAATGAGGTCCAAGAAGGGATTAGGTGCTAAGGAAAGGTTCCAGGATTATGTCAATAATGAGGTTAGTATCGTTTATAGGACTTTTCAGTTTAGTCCAAGGATTTAGTTGCAAATTTGACATTGTAAATTATTATTTGGTTTCAGAAGTTAAAGTTTGATTGTAGTGGAAACCTGACTTTTTTTGTTGTAAAAATGAATAAAATAGTCAAATTGTCTTGCGACTACTATTTTTATTATCCAAATATCACCGCAAAAAGCCAAATATTCAAATGACAAGACTCATAGATAATTAGCAAGCCCTAGTCATAATATTTTCGATAATACCTATAAAGTTAACTATTTCATATCAAGATGTATGTTTTTAGGTGTTCAATAAAATCCAATACGATAGTCCGAAGAGCCTGCATAAGCTGCGAATAATCTCCGGAGATGTTCAAGATGATTTTCTAGGGATTTCCACTGACGATCAGCAGGAACTGCAGCGGGAGTGTCAGATCGTCTTCCACTGCGCAGCTTCAGTTAGGTGAGGGATACGGGTGACTTATTTCTAGTGACAAATTACTCTAGGTTTGTTGCACAGAAGTGACGATTGGGCATACCGACCACTTCGTGTAACCTTGGCTACTCTTTTCAGCGTAAATTCTCGAGTATTGCGATGCACCAACGGGATGATGACAAATTTTAAATGTAACTGAAACTACCGCAATAAATTTAAATAATAATTTTTGAGCTTTTTCAATGTATTTCAGATTTGATATGTTCATCCGTGATGCTGTAGAGATAAATTTGAACGGCACGTTGAAGATCCTTCAGTTCGCTGAAACTATGAAAAAGTTGGAGGTATAAATATTTTACGTGATAACCGCCTTAAGTCTATTTATTAGGTACAAATTCAATTATGGTACATATAGTTGCTAATACAACAAAGACCAATTACAGACATTATGGCAAAACGTGTTGAAAATTCTTGTTGTCTTTTTTAAGTTATCATGTAGTATCAGGCTGTAAATAAAATCCATTAGTTGGTATACTGATATTTACAGGTATTCCTTTACATGTCGACTGCTTACTGTCACGATTACTTGGACGTATTGGAGGAGAAGCTCTACCCCGCTAAGCACAGTCCTCAGGAGATAATGAGCATTACGAAATGGATGGACGATGACATACTGAAGAGTATCGAAAATAAGTAATACACACATTTCAAAATTGTCTAGAACTTTTTTGTTCTGAAAGAGAAAAAATTAATGACCTCTACAAAATATGTTTATGTTGCATTTAAAGAAGAATATATTGCGTGTTGTTTTTTCCGAGTCTCCAGCATTTGTGTCACCAAATTGAAGCGGTCCCGTCACTACATATTTTCAGATAGTTCTGACAAACACATGACATAGATAACTCGACGTAATAGAGTTCGTCTTTTTGTGTGTGCCAGGTTGATTCATCCTCTACCAAATACCTACGCGTACACAAAAGAACTAGCCGAGAGTCTGGTGTCACAGTTTGCTGGTAAATTTCCAATTGCGGTCGCCAGACCACCAATCGGTATGTATCTATGTACAAGAAATTTTTTAAACATTCTATTATATTCGCACTTATTCGTTCTTTAGTACATTTGACTGGCACCACGGTGCAGTTCTCGGTGGACATTACTACAGACCCGCGTCGTGGTTTCGATGTCTGTCAATAAAAATATTCGCATGTCGAGCACATCATTTGTTCTACTCTATGTGTGTATATGTAGTTTATCAGCCGTCCAGTCGCCATAAAACGGGCAACGCTTAAATGAATTCCAGGCGGTCAGATGACCCTTTGTGGAGAAGTACCGAAATATTATTATTGTTGATTACGGGTTTCACAACGGTCACTAGTTAATGTGTGTCAGATTCGGGTTTGTTTTATTTTTATGATTTATTTCAACATATTTTTCCAGTCCTAGCAGCTCACCGGGAACCACTGCCAGGATGGATCAATAACATAAACGGTCCCACTGGACTTTTGGTAGGAATAGCAAAAGGTAAATAGCCAAAAGTAACATGCATGCTAACTACAGTGAATAGGCAATATCTTGTTCTAAATATCCATCTTTAATCCGTGAACTTGGCTATTCACCGGTATTCAGCAAAAGTTTGAAATGCTTATTATAAAAGGAACTTCTTCTTTTGTAATTTTGTTGGACGATATTCAAAATACAAAGCCAAATTGAGGAATTACCAAGTTGAATTCGTTCAAGGACTCCATCGGCTCTTGTTGCAATCGATTTTCTATTTTTTATTAGCTTAATTATAAATAGAATCAACAGGGAATTCAATTTCAGAAAGTATATTTCTTGCTCTTGAGTCAGTCTCTCATTAATGAGGATCGTGATTACGTTCGTTACGTCGTACGTCTTATGCGACCGAGAATGTAGATTTAGGCATTTTTTTAATGTTTATCATTGGATATCTTTATATTCTAAGGATAAAATGTTACCAAGATCTGGAAAAAGAGTAACACTTTTTTCCTTTTATTCACACTTTGCTGATATTGCGTCAGCTTATGTGTTAGGTATATTAGGAAAATTATATTTCATTAGAAAAAATAAATAACCGTCACGCCAGGCCCCTATCAGGGTAGGCAGAGAGCACTGAGTGTCAAACACCCCTGTCCTTGCAAACCTGACGTGCTTAGTCTACATCTCGTCTTTGTCTCTTTATAGACACACGCCGGTTTCGGAGGCTCTTTAACTCCCTCATTAGCCAGTGCCCGACCTATTTGGCCGAGATAAGAGAGTCTTGGTTTCCCTAATTGTATTTAAATCACATTTCATTAGATGATATACTATTTGTGTGGTATCTAATTCTAATCTAAATTCTAATATAATTATTTAAGGGATTAAACGCTTCTGCAAATGAGCCCTGCACGGTACATTCCATCAGCTGTGTAACTGTCGTAGCGGTTTTGGTATGAGATGAGTTTTGTTGAGTAGTTTTAATTTTGGATATGACTTTTAATACAGGAGTATTACGCGTTTTGCATACCCGGAAATCATTGAAGCCTGACGTCCTGCCGGTGGACATAGCAATCAACGCAACCATCCTGCTCACGTGTATCACAGGATTGGAACAGTAATCATTGAAACGTTTTACCATTTAAACTTATCTATGTCGTTGTTTCGTGGATAAAGGAATAACGCGATAAATTTATTTGCATAAGCGCGTTGGACGACATTTTAAGCAGTCGACTTCAGTTGTCATCTGTGTGTTCGAAATTATCCCAAACCTACGTGTCATTGTAAAAGTTCCCTGATTTTGATTAGTTCTTACAATGTGGAACAGTATGGCTCTAGAGATAAAGATCACTGCCGACTAGTTTATTATAATCCTTGTCATGTGCAGGACACCTGAGAGCGCTTTTGCAAGTCCATGAAAATTGTAGTTTTTATGGAGGCATTCGACTAGGAAAAAGCCTGATATTACTTAAGTCTATACACATCTACATGTATCCAAAAACAGAATACTACCTTCGATTTCAATTGGCCATAAATAAGTTTGTTGGCGAGAGAAATGAGTCGAAATATCTTTGTGTACGTGCGTACCATGCTCACGATACCGGCTCATAACAACGCGAACCACTTTCTTAGCGGTAGACATATTTACAGCGGAAGCAGCCCATGCCATTGAGTGTATAAAATTTCACAATGTTGCTACCAAATTTCTGCAAAACTTTGTAGATGTAGTTTCGATGACTTTAATCAGACCACCTGTAGCGCCAGCTTGTTGAAAGCAGTTCATTCTTTATTCAGGTTAACCTGACTAGTTGTATAACATTATAGAAAGTAAGATTCGTTATGATGATAGAAAAAAGAGAAATCAAGATTTTTTTCATTTGTGCAGACCAAAGGATATTCGCGTGTGTAATATCACAAATTCTGGACTGAACACAATTTCTTGGGCCGATAATTCCAAAATCGGTGAGTACCTTATTTGTGTTTAAATGAATAAAATTGATAAAATGTACCAAAGGTTGATAATTTTCAGCGCAGAAATATATCCTGAAATACCCATTCTCGGGATGCGTCTGGTATCCAAACGTTACTTATTACGAGTCAAAACTGTTGTATCAAATTCATGCCGTCTTCGTACATTGGCTTCCAGCAATACTGATTGATGCACTGCTCTTCATTTTTAGACGAAAACCCTTGTGAGTATATGACATTTGATCGGAATAAAAACATCCTCTTGAGACGCAGGTCTTCTTAGGAATTCCCTGTCGAGGAAGTCCCAACGTCTAACATATCGTTCGCAAAGAACGCTTCAAATTTGAACTTTAATAGTGTTGGCCCACTTTATTATATCATCATGGCTCTTTTCAATTCAATTTAATAGTTGTAGGCATGTTAGGTACTTCTATACGCATGTCAGACGGTGGGTGTAACATTATGAATTATTTTTAAACTTATCAACATTATTGTAATATTTGCATGCTTTAGTAACAAGCTGAATAGCAGATATGAAATATTATTATACGCCTTGTGTTCAATCATGCCAGTAAATTATTTTATCTTATCTTAAAGTCGCCCGACTGGCATGCTAGTATAGGAGTCAGTGCTTCATGCTTGAAATTTTAATTAAAAGTCAATCAAATTAGGATTTGAGTAAACAGTAAATACATCAATGACGCTAACATAATAATTAAGTTACGAGTATATGATTACACACCTTGACAGTATTGTATTGTTAAAAAACAATCGTTTTTATTCATGTTTTAATGTTAAATTCTAACTGTATACATTGAAATCACCAAAATAATCATTTCTAGTTTTTAAAGTTTGTATTTGTCTGTTTCACTTCAATATGACCAACAGATTGTGTCTGGTTCCTATGAAAGCAAAGTTGGATTATATTTCTCTTCATTTATAATAATGCATACTAAACCAAAATTTACCATTCAGGAGCCAGACTAGTCTAGCCTTGTCTTCAGCATAGCATACTTAGTATTTTTAAGAAAAAATTTTTTTTTGCCAAGCTGTTTCTAACCCATGTACATATTAGTTAATAAAACAATTATATTTGTGAACAGATGGCGGAGGAGGGATATTGTC
>DVPU01000007.1:0-11208 GCA_018239365.1 Oxynetra hopfferi
TATACAAAGTAAGACGGCATTTTCTGCAGTGCAACGTGTAACCAGTGGGTTTGGCGAGTTCGCGAACATGATCTTTCTCCAGCAACAGATGGTACGTTATACAAACTAACACAATTTTACTTTCCGACTCACACACTCGGACCATTTGCGGCAACGCAAACAATAAATATTTACGAACTTGTAAGAGAATGTAGTCCATAAAGCGGTAGCAATCGGTTAATTAGCGAAAGGAAAAAGTTTTGTCCTTTACGCTGCGTTGTCTGCGACACTTGTTTATTGTATGATACTATTATATTGTCTATACTTTTTTTAATTACGCATCTGGATGAGTAAATCGGTTCTCATAAAGTTGCAAGTTTTAAAGCAGACAAACAATCAATTGGGTAAGCCTTTTAACTCTATTCTTCAGTCAAGTTTATCTATAGTCCTGCTTATTTTCCACGCTTTGAAGGTATATGGAAAACATTAATTCATAAGACTGGAACAATAACGGAAGACTTGTTTATATATTTTTTTACTTATAAAAATTTACCTGCAAATGACCAATTCGATAATCAGTAAATACACAAAAATACTAAAAACAATCATTTTATCATTTTATTAACTTGGTTTCTATAATAAACAAGAACTACACAATTTAACATTAAGTTATGAAATAATATAATATGAGCCATATTAAATGAGTCTACATATATGTGGATTTGGATTAAAAATATTATTGTGTTTTGGCCTTGCGTTTTTTAGAAGAAAATAAGCCACGGTACAATTTCTTCACAAAGAATTTCACTAAGTATAATATCACTAAGATGAGAGCTGCGAGGTCCAGGTACAACTTCTGGTACCAAGGTACCGACAGCGCCGGCGAGCGCAGATGAGGCGCTCCACCAGTGCGCACCACGTGCTCCACCCAGTGCACCAGCTCCTTGCCCGGGGACACTGGGCGGTCGTGGAAGATCAATGACAACATCTTCACCTTCTCAGAATAACTGTAAAATAAGAAAGAAGCAAGGCATATGTAAATACAATTACAGTACTAACGTAACGAATGAGAAGGAGAATGAATGAGATATTACATATTTATGTCATTAATGACAGCATGACACCTTCACAAATATATTCTATTAAAATATCGCATACATATAGCAACCAAACGGACACAAATTAAAATCCGAGAGAACATACATTGTTTTGAGGTTTGATAAGACAAGTCGCCTTGGCAGATAAGAGAGATTTCTCGTCGGGACCTCGTCACTTTGCAGCTAATCGTTATAAAGCTCCATTTCAGGGTGAAACTTGATGTATAAATTTCATACTGTGTGTATTCACATGCGTCGTTTGTAGGAGGCAAGATGCCAATGAAGCTATTTACCATACACCATATTCATACATCGTATTCGAGATTTATTATGATATAACCTTAGCTTTGTTTATTAACAATGATTCAACAACCGACTTCTGCCTAATACAATTGTTATAAATAGAAACATACATTTGTGAAATTAAATTCCCAAAATATCTGAAATATATGTACCTTGGGTCTGTAATTATATCATTAATAGCTTTCTCCAGTTCAGCGGCCATTGTAAAAGACAGATCGACTCTCTTGGCAAAGCCTTTGTTTACAGCTCTATTAACATTGTTGAACTGGTCGGCAAACGCTGGAATTCCGATGATAGGTTTGCCAAAATGTATTGTTTCTGTTGTTGACAGAAGGCCGCCGTGGGTGATAAAAAGAATGCAGTTGGGATGCCCTGTAATCAACATATTATTTCATATATTAAACACATACTGTACATGTTCCACGAAACTCTTTATCTTCATTCAAAAAATCGCTTTACGTTTACATGTATACCTATGTGTAGTTTTTCAGCCGTCTCGTTACCATAACACAGGAACTACTTAAATACCTAATTTGTGATCAGATGGCCGTGTAAAAAGATGACCGAAAAAATTTAATACATCAATTTACGCAACATAATTTTGTAAGAACGGAGCTGTTCCTCTGCAGTTTCACCTGCATTGCAACTCTCTACTCCTACCAATACATATAAGCATACACAATATGCCTGCTGTAATATTTACCTAAGAACATATTTTGTATTTTTAACAAAGATTTTTGCTCCTCTCACATGCAAAAATGTTGAATGGCAGCAGATCCTTGTATTTTTTTGCTAATCGAAATATTGGGATTAGGATATAAATCGACGAAAACAAAATGACCGAAACTGTACTTAGATTAAAATTTTACCAAGAATTCGCTGCTGCGGCGCCCACTTCAAAACATGCACATTGCTCGGTGTGTTAGGCAAATCTTCTTCAAACTTCCAAATAACAGTTTGCTTTAGTTTCCCGAACATTTTCAGCAAATCGACTTTTACCTCCGTTGGGATGTCTTTGCTTCGTAGATTGGATCCCATACTAAAGTAGATTAGTCCATTAGTAGCGTTATCCAGTAGTCCTTTTATATCCTGCAATAAGCGCAATGGCGCGTCAGAATGTTTTTTTGTAAATACAAGTGAACTATTTGAATATGTTTATGTCCACAGACTTTAGAAACTAATTGATTATACCTTATTACACTAATTACGTGAAAAAAGGGCATAAGATTCCTGTTATTAACATGAGTGCAACAATTAAAAAAAATACTTGGTCATTCCCAATTGCGCTGATAAAGTGGTGGAATTACGTGTATTGTGTTTTTGGGATGTGCTTTTTTTTTTATGCTACTTTTATGACTCAAAAGACATACATATAACATGAAGTTGTTGTCGGCAACGTTAGAGCCATTCTGAGGAGCTAATTGCTCAACAAAGATCAATATAATAAAAAGTATTGATACTCAAAAAGACCACTACCAGTACCCACCTCTGACAAAGATTCAACATTACTATTAATGTGGTATCCACCAATATCTATATAATTCTGCGGCAGACGAATCGAAGATCCCATAGACACATGAGAGTTGCCCAGAATCAAAGAGGAATTGTACCTCAGGTCCTCAAAGTCTGGTACTTTATGTCCTCGCATACGAATAACAGGTACAAGTATTCTTTTATATTCTTCATATTCCTTTCCATTTAGAAAACTGTAACAATTTTTATTAATTAAACATGATCATGTTTTACTAATATTTCATACCATTCTAATACCGTACATTTTTATCTCCCCAATGCTACGGTCTCAACATAAAAACACAATCCAAATTAGTGGATGTATTTTTTTTTTCATTTGGGTAAAATCTTCAACATTAACATATCACCGCTTATATTCTTAGCAATTTTATTATTACATTCAAGAAATTAAAACTATGAAACTCAAGTGATAAAATACTCACAAGTATCTTAAGCCAAGCCCGAGGACGACTCTCACTAGTTCTTCTACTCGTTGCGAAAATGAAAACGGATTGACTCCGCTAGATATTGGGTCACTAACGTAAGCAGGGTTTGTTATTTCGTCAATTAGCCGTAATACAGACCAGTGTGGATCTACAGTAGACACCCATATGAATGGACAATTGTACACAGCGCCAATTCTGCAATCAAGTATAATCCCATCAACATAAGGAAATAAAATTGCGACTTAGACATTAAAGCGCGTCGATAAAAAGCACATAGTGCGGCACGCCGTTTCCCACCTGCTCTTAAGTAACCCACAGAAAACACATCTGTACCTACTTATTTCATTCATGTCGCTAAAATATTACTTATTTTACTTATTGCTTGTTTTGTCATTGTTTTCCTTTCAGTAAAGTAAGAGCAATGTATGAATGCATACGAGGGTGTTCGATTGAAAGTTCGATGAATTAAAATTAAAATCATATATCGAACCTCTACAATACATTTATAATTAACTAGAGGGCCCGGCAAACGTCGACCTGCCTGGAAAAGTAGCACCACCTACCGGGTGCAATAGTTTTGAAACAAAGCAATATAGGGAATTACTCAAACATACACAAAAAGATCAAAATCGCTCCAGCCATATTAAAATTGTTCCTGCCGCTTAGGAGAGCATCAGTACCAAATTAACGACAGGGCCATCTACCGAATTTAATTATGAATCTAAACAATCTACGGACTCATTCGAGTGTACCCAATAAAAATATCGGTCTAACTGTTACACATGAGTTCAGTGACAAAGGCACGTACAAAAGAATAATACAAGAGTATATAATGATTATACACTTGAAGTTAATTTGTACTAACATTCGCACGAAGTCAGTAACGAGAATTCTTCCTGTGGGAACGCTTCCCGTCATCACCTTTGTTACGTTCTCAGCAAAATATTCTATGTCACAAGTAAAACACTCACGATTTTATGATTTTAACACTTTTATCAACTTATCTTTGTTATTTACTCAGGTGATAATAATTGATAATAATACTACAATACAAACAACACCTTAGCGATGATTCACAAAAGTGTAACACAACTGTAGTATTCACAAAGGAAAATTACAACTAATGTCGATATCGTGAATCTGAATTCCAATGTTATGTTCATGTTATGCCGGCGTAAAAATGGCCATGAGTACCAAAAAAGTTGCCCACATACCCGCTGTACAACTCGTTGAACATCCACTCAGCGATCACGACGTCGAATGTTTCCTTCGGGTCAATGAGAATTTGCTTCACTGCGTCTTGCTCTAAGGCCTTCGCGTGTAAATCAAGGAACGCTGTTATAAAATCAAATAACCCATGTGCCGCTTTCTCTTTTTTCATAACATTTCCGATATTAATTATATTTTGTGCACCTAAAAACAAAAGTATTTATGGCTAAAAGTTTCGCTATATTCGGAGCTCATAGATCACTCTTTCTGGTTACTTCCATATTACATTCTATTTTATTGAGCTATACTAGTCTAGTACTATCCAACGTTAATTATCCCTCTTAACTAAAGACGATGTTCCATTTGGCACGTACCACCCATTAGTATTTGCAGGTGGCTCACATCAATCTCCCTGAGAGAGGGATGCTGCTCACGCGCCTTGGGAAAGGCAGTAACGTATGTCACCTAAAGAAAAGAGAGAATGATATCAACTGGAAAACCTTCGAAAAGACTACGATGAAAATAAAACTCGGGAACGTTTCGTGTGTAACATCATTTGAAGTTCATAAAAAGCAATTCGGGACGACGAAGCAATCTTGTGCTTACGCATTGCACTGCATTAATTTGGGAATACTTGCCTCATGTCCCGCTGCCAATAAATGCCTGACTACTCCGTCTCCAAGAAACGTATGGCTCTTCCCAGGCACTGGGAATACCACCAGCACCTTGTACGCTGTACATGTTGTTGTTGTGTATATTAGAAATATACCGAGTACAATTAATTTGTTCATAGTCTGCAAAAGAACATAGGTCATGTTTTCCTATGTGAGGAGAGTAGCAAACGGACATACAGCAGTCACAAGTGGCAGCTGCTTGATGTTCCCTCTGAACTACGGTCATGCTCACGTGAGTTGTGTGTTAACGGTCAACCATCCGGGGAGGAAACAAAATGTAAGTCCGCATTTCAGGTCAATAAAAACTTCCGTCTCAACAAATAAAAATATTATGCTCTTTCTTCGTGGGATCAATACGCTCTGGACAATTCTTATATATATATATATATATATATAAGAATTGTCCAGAGCGTATTGATCCCACGAAGAAAGAGCATAATATTTTTATTTGTTGAGACGGAAGTTTTTATTGACCTGAAATGCGGACTTACATTTTGTTTCCTCCCCGGATGGTTGACCGTTAACACACAACTCACGTGAGCATGACCGTAGTTCAGAGGGAACATCAAGCAGCTGCCACTTGTGACTGCTGTATGTCCGTTTGCTACTCTCCTCACATAGGAAAACATGACCTATGTTCTTTTGCAGACTATGAACAAATTAATTGTACTCGGTATATTTCTAATATACACAACAACAACATGTACAGCGTACAAGGTGCTGGTGGTATTCCCAGTGCCTGGGAAGAGCCATACGTTTCTTGGAGACGGAGTAGTCAGGCATTTATTGGCAGCGGGACATGAGGCAAGTATTCCCAAATTAATGCAGTGCAATGCGTAAGCACAAGATTGCTTCGTCGTCCCGAATTGCTTTTTATGAACTTCAAATGATGTTACACACGAAACGTTCCCGAGTTTTATTTTCATCGTAGTCTTTTCGAAGGTTTTCCAGTTGATATCATTCTCTCTTTTCTTTAGGTGACATACGTTACTGCCTTTCCCAAGGCGCGTGAGCAGCATCCCTCTCTCAGGGAGATTGATGTGAGCCACCTGCAAATACTAATGGGTGGTACGTGCCAAATGGAACATCGTCTTTAGTTAAGAGGGATAATTAACGTTGGATAGTACTAGACTAGTATAGCTCAATAAAATAGAATGTAATATGGAAGTAACCAGAAAGAGTGATCTATGAGCTCCGAATATAGCGAAACTTTTAGCCATAAATACTTTTGTTTTTAGGTGCACAAAATATAATTAATATCGGAAATGTTATGAAAAAAGAGAAAGCGGCACATGGGTTATTTGATTTTATAACAGCGTTCCTTGATTTACACGCGAAGGCCTTAGAGCAAGACGCAGTGAAGCAAATTCTCATTGACCCGAAGGAAACATTCGACGTCGTGATCGCTGAGTGGATGTTCAACGAGTTGTACAGCGGGTATGTGGGCAACTTTTTTGGTACTCATGGCCATTTTTACGCCGGCATAACATGAACATAACATTGGAATTCAGATTCACGATATCGACATTAGTTGTAATTTTCCTTTGTGAATACTACAGTTGTGTTACACTTTTGTGAATCATCGCTAAGGTGTTGTTTGTATTGTAGTATTATTATCAATTATTATCACCTGAGTAAATAACAAAGATAAGTTGATAAAAGTGTTAAAATCATAAAATCGTGAGTGTTTTACTTGTGACATAGAATATTTTGCTGAGAACGTAACAAAGGTGATGACGGGAAGCGTTCCCACAGGAAGAATTCTCGTTACTGACTTCGTGCGAATGTTAGTACAAATTAACTTCAAGTGTATAATCATTATATACTCTTGTATTATTCTTTTGTACGTGCCTTTGTCACTGAACTCATGTGTAACAGTTAGACCGATATTTTTATTGGGTACACTCGAATGAGTCCGTAGATTGTTTAGATTCATAATTAAATTCGGTAGATGGCCCTGTCGTTAATTTGGTACTGATGCTCTCCTAAGCGGCAGGAACAATTTTAATATGGCTGGAGCGATTTTGATCTTTTTGTGTATGTTTGAGTAATTCCCTATATTGCTTTGTTTCAAAACTATTGCACCCGGTAGGTGGTGCTACTTTTCCAGGCAGGTCGACGTTTGCCGGGCCCTCTAGTTAATTATAAATGTATTGTAGAGGTTCGATATATGATTTTAATTTTAATTCATCGAACTTTCAATCGAACACCCTCGTATGCATTCATACATTGCTCTTACTTTACTGAAAGGAAAACAATGACAAAACAAGCAATAAGTAAAATAAGTAATATTTTAGCGACATGAATGAAATAAGTAGGTACAGATGTGTTTTCTGTGGGTTACTTAAGAGCAGGTGGGAAACGGCGTGCCGCACTATGTGCTTTTTATCGACGCGCTTTAATGTCTAAGTCGCAATTTTATTTCCTTATGTTGATGGGATTATACTTGATTGCAGAATTGGCGCTGTGTACAATTGTCCATTCATATGGGTGTCTACTGTAGATCCACACTGGTCTGTATTACGGCTAATTGACGAAATAACAAACCCTGCTTACGTTAGTGACCCAATATCTAGCGGAGTCAATCCGTTTTCATTTTCGCAACGAGTAGAAGAACTAGTGAGAGTCGTCCTCGGGCTTGGCTTAAGATACTTGTGAGTATTTTATCACTTGAGTTTCATAGTTTTAATTTCTTGAATGTAATAATAAAATTGCTAAGAATATAAGCGGTGATATGTTAATGTTGAAGATTTTACCCAAATGAAAAAAAAAATACATCCACTAATTTGGATTGTGTTTTTATGTTGAGACCGTAGCATTGGGGAGATAAAAATGTACGGTATTAGAATGGTATGAAATATTAGTAAAACATGATCATGTTTAATTAATAAAAATTGTTACAGTTTTCTAAATGGAAAGGAATATGAAGAATATAAAAGAATACTTGTACCTGTTATTCGTATGCGAGGACATAAAGTACCAGACTTTGAGGACCTGAGGTACAATTCCTCTTTGATTCTGGGCAACTCTCATGTGTCTATGGGATCTTCGATTCGTCTGCCGCAGAATTATATAGATATTGGTGGATACCACATTAATAGTAATGTTGAATCTTTGTCAGAGGTGGGTACTGGTAGTGGTCTTTTTGAGTATCAATACTTTTTATTATATTGATCTTTGTTGAGCAATTAGCTCCTCAGAATGGCTCTAACGTTGCCGACAACAACTTCATGTTATATGTATGTCTTTTGAGTCATAAAAGTAGCATAAAAAAAAAAGCACATCCCAAAAACACAATACACGTAATTCCACCACTTTATCAGCGCAATTGGGAATGACCAAGTATTTTTTTTAATTGTTGCACTCATGTTAATAACAGGAATCTTATGCCCTTTTTTCACGTAATTAGTGTAATAAGGTATAATCAATTAGTTTCTAAAGTCTGTGGACATAAACATATTCAAATAGTTCACTTGTATTTACAAAAAAACATTCTGACGCGCCATTGCGCTTATTGCAGGATATAAAAGGACTACTGGATAACGCTACTAATGGACTAATCTACTTTAGTATGGGATCCAATCTACGAAGCAAAGACATCCCAACGGAGGTAAAAGTCGATTTGCTGAAAATGTTCGGGAAACTAAAGCAAACTGTTATTTGGAAGTTTGAAGAAGATTTGCCTAACACACCGAGCAATGTGCATGTTTTGAAGTGGGCGCCGCAGCAGCGAATTCTTGGTAAAATTTTAATCTAAGTACAGTTTCGGTCATTTTGTTTTCGTCGATTTATATCCTAATCCCAATATTTCGATTAGCAAAAAAATACAAGGATCTGCTGCCATTCAACATTTTTGCATGTGAGAGGAGCAAAAATCTTTGTTAAAAATACAAAATATGTTCTTAGGTAAATATTACAGCAGGCATATTGTGTATGCTTATATGTATTGGTAGGAGTAGAGAGTTGCAATGCAGGTGAAACTGCAGAGGAACAGCTCCGTTCTTACAAAATTATGTTGCGTAAATTGATGTATTAAATTTTTTCGGTCATCTTTTTACACGGCCATCTGATCACAAATTAGGTATTTAAGTAGTTCCTGTGTTATGGTAACGAGACGGCTGAAAAACTACACATAGGTATACATGTAAACGTAAAGCGATTTTTTGAATGAAGATAAAGAGTTTCGTGGAACATGTACAGTATGTGTTTAATATATGAAATAATATGTTGATTACAGGGCATCCCAACTGCATTCTTTTTATCACCCACGGCGGCCTTCTGTCAACAACAGAAACAATACATTTTGGCAAACCTATCATCGGAATTCCAGCGTTTGCCGACCAGTTCAACAATGTTAATAGAGCTGTAAACAAAGGCTTTGCCAAGAGAGTCGATCTGTCTTTTACAATGGCCGCTGAACTGGAGAAAGCTATTAATGATATAATTACAGACCCAAGGTACATATATTTCAGATATTTTGGGAATTTAATTTCACAAATGTATGTTTCTATTTATAACAATTGTATTAGGCAGAAGTCGGTTGTTGAATCATTGTTAATAAACAAAGCTAAGGTTATATCATAATAAATCTCGAATACGATGTATGAATATGGTGTATGGTAAATAGCTTCATTGGCATCTTGCCTCCTACAAACGACGCATGTGAATACACACAGTATGAAATTTATACATCAAGTTTCACCCTGAAATGGAGCTTTATAACGATTAGCTGCAAAGTGACGAGGTCCCGACGAGAAATCTCTCTTATCTGCCAAGGCGACTTGTCTTATCAAACCTCAAAACAATGTATGTTCTCTCGGATTTTAATTTGTGTCCGTTTGGTTGCTATATGTATGCGATATTTTAATAGAATATATTTGTGAAGGTGTCATGCTGTCATTAATGACATAAATATGTAATATCTCATTCATTCTCCTTCTCATTCGTTACGTTAGTACTGTAATTGTATTTACATATGCCTTGCTTCTTTCTTATTTTACAGTTATTCTGAGAAGGTGAAGATGTTGTCATTGATCTTCCACGACCGCCCAGTGTCCCCGGGCAAGGAGCTGGTGCACTGGGTGGAGCACGTGGTGCGCACTGGTGGAGCGCCTCATCTGCGCTCGCCGGCGCTGTCGGTACCTTGGTACCAGAAGTTGTACCTGGACCTCGCAGCTCTCATCTTAGTGATATTATACTTAGTGAAATTCTTTGTGAAGAAATTGTACCGTGGCTTATTTTCTTCTAAAAAACGCAAGGCCAAAACACAATAATATTTTTAATCCAAATCCACATATATGTAGACTCATTTAATATGGCTCATATTATATTATTTCATAACTTAATGTTAAATTGTGTAGTTCTTGTTTATTATAGAAACCAAGTTAATAAAATGATAAAATGATTGTTTTTAGTATTTTTGTGTATTTACTGATTATCGAATTGGTCATTTGCAGGTAAATTTTTATAAGTAAAAAAATATATAAACAAGTCTTCCGTTATTGTTCCAGTCTTATGAATTAATGTTTTCCATATACCTTCAAAGCGTGGAAAATAAGCAGGACTATAGATAAACTTGACTGAAGAATAGAGTTAAAAGGCTTACCCAATTGATTGTTTGTCTGCTTTAAAACTTGCAACTTTATGAGAACCGATTTACTCATCCAGATGCGTAATTAAAAAAAGTATAGACAATATAATAGTATCATACAATAAACAAGTGTCGCAGACAACGCAGCGTAAAGGACAAAACTTTTTCCTTTCGCTAATTAACCGATTGCTACCGCTTTATGGACTACATTCTCTTACAAGTTCGTAAATATTTATTGTTTGCGTTGCCGCAAATGGTCCGAGTGTGTGAGTCGGAAAGTAAAATTGTGTTAGTTTGTATAACGTACCATCTGTTGCTGGAGAAAGATCATGTTCGCGAACTCGCCAAACCCACTGGTTACACGTTGCACTGCAGAAAATGCCGTCTTACTTTGTATA
>DVPU01000008.1:0-10777 GCA_018239365.1 Oxynetra hopfferi
AAATTCATGATGGTAGAAGTTCCGCAAGTCAACTTATCGGGCGGTTTTGTGGGGATAGATACCCAATGGGAGGCAATATAATATCAAGCCACAATAATTTATATTTTTGGTTTAGATCTGATCGAACAGTAGCTAAAGAAGGTTTCGCCTTACATTGGACCAGTGTTAGACCATTTTGCGGCGGCGAAATCGACGCAACCATTCATGGCCATATCAGTTCCCCGGGCTCGCCCGGCGTATATCCGCCGAATCGCGATTGTTACTGGCACTTATCCACCAGCTTAGGTAAAAGAATCCAATTGCATTTCTTTGCACTTGATATTGAGAACCATCCAAACTGTAGTTTTGATTATCTCGCAATTTACGATGGGAGGCATACTCTCGATCCTCTGTTGGATAAATTTTGTAACTCAACCCAACCTGCCCCGATACAGTCTGCCAGTTCTGATATTTTAATACATTTCCATTCCGACGCCTTAGGCGCGGGTAACGGTTTCCAAATAGCATTCGCACCTGCTGATGGGGTTCCGGGCTGTGGAGGTTATTTTACAACTGCCAAAGGGGAAATAACTTCACCGTCATACAAGAATAAATACCTAAATAACTTATTGTGCGAATATAAAATAAGAGTTGCCCCGGACAACACGATTCGTATTAATTTTAAATCTTTTCAGTTAGAACGATCATTAAGGTGTCGATATGATTACCTCAAGATATACGATGGCCCAAGCTCTGACGCACAATTAGTAGGCAAGTACTGTGGGAACACTTATCCAAAATCTTACATATCTTCCTCTAATACGCTTTTCCTTCAGTTCAAAACTGACCACAGTATAGGTTCTGATGGTTTTAAAATAACTTATGAAAGCGTATGTCAGTCGATAATTATAGGAGATAGTGGTATTTTGAAATCTCCGGGTTATCCACTTGCATATCCAAAAAATACAAAGTGCGAATATGTAATAACAACAAGGCCTGGAACGGCAATAATACTGACTTTCCAAGATTTTGATATCGAAGGTAATAGTCACAATTGCTTGTATGATAATGTTGAAATCAGAGATGGAATTGACCATAACGCTACACTGTTAGGAAAATTCTGTGGTGGTTTAGATCGTATTCCACCTGCTCAAACTTCTTCTTTTAATTACATGTATATTCAATTCAATTCGGACATGAGTTTGACAGGCACAGGATTCTATGCAAATTATACTACTATAAACATTAAATGTGGAGGAATTCATAGAGAACGTTCGGGTACTATAAACTATCCGTCTACAGGTGATACATATGATAATGACGAGTCCTGTACTTGGATATTAATAGCACCTGATGATAACATGCATATGCTGTTAACATGGAACCGCTTTGATCTCGAAGATATGTTTTGTAGCACTGATTATGTACAACTAATTGAAATGAGCGACGATATGAATGAAAACACTTTAGCAACCTACTGCGGCAACTCTCTGCCTCCAACGATTAATATTGCAAATAATCGATTGATGATAAAGTTTGAATCAGATAGCAGCATTAGGGCATCTGGTTTTTCACTTTCCTATACTTTTATGGATAGAGACCAATGCGGTGGGTATTATATATATACTCATGGAGTTTTATATTCTCCTGGATGGCCCGGGCCGTACAGCTTGAATCGCGATTGCAAATGGACTATTAAAGTGCCTGTAGGTCAACAAATTCTTCTGAATATTACAAATTTTGATGTCGAAAGATCTTTTCGTGATAATTGTAATTTTGGCGATTATTTAGAGATTAGAAATGGACCTTCGAAAACAGCACCACTTATTGGTATATACTGCGGAAGTTTCGCGCAAAAGCGAATCATAACTTCGGCTAATTCCGTTTACCTTCATTTTCATTCTGATTTTTACCTCACTGGGGCGGGATTTAAACTTGTTTGGGATGGCTCATTAATTGGCTGTGGCGGAACTTTAACGAGCACCAATGGCATAATTACATCACCTAATTATCCAGAAAATTATTACGAAAACGCTGAATGTTTTTACAAGATTATAACAAGCAGTGGATCGCGGATTCGAATAGCCTTCTCAGAATTAGAATTGGAACGTACTTCAGATTGTACTGATGACTACGTTGAAATATTCGATGGCCGAGATTCGAACTCCCCTAGCTTTGGCAAATTTTGTTACATGACCTCACAACTCAACATCGTAACAACGAGCAATTTTGCCTTTATAAAGTTTCGATCAGATTTCTTAATAAAGGCAAAAGGATTTCTACTTAATTATGAGACAATTTGTAACAACAACATAAGCGGTGCCTATGGAATAATTGAAAGTCCCGGATTCCCAAACAAATATCCCGTCAATTCTGATTGTCTGTGGAATATCACTGTTACAAAAGGAAGTAAGATAAACATTACATTTACAGATTTTGATATACGCGATTCACCTATCTTCGATATGCATTCATATGATTATTTGACTAGGCAAACCGTAGTACCATTTAAATCTCGCTTTTCATCCTGGCACCCACACATCCAACAAAGTCGAACATGTGTAAAAGACTACTTGGAAACTAAAGATGCGTCAGATAAAAATTTTACGAATAAATTTTGTGGTACTCGAATGCCTCCTCAAATAAGCAGTAAAAGTAACTCGTTCCAAATTAAATTTGTGTCAAGCAATAACATTCCCCGAGCTGGGTTCAGACTTGAATGGATTAGATATGGTTGTGGTGGACATATACAAAAACCTTTTGGCACCCTCAACATGAAAAGAAGTGCAATCCTTCCTGAAGAAATGGAATGTGAATGGATAATAGAGACTCCTGTTGGTACTAGTATGAATTTATCAATAACGGAACTCATCATGACCGATTCTACAAATTGTTCTACGGATTCGTTGGAAATTTATAACGGCCAAAGTGTTTTGTCGCCACTTGTTACAAAAATATGTCACAGGGTATCGTACGAAGCATCGTCAAGTGGAAATTTAATTTTTGTTAGATTTATTAAGAAGTCATTACTTAAGGATATTCGTTTCAATTTACGTTTTTATTCCTCTAAGGCTCACTGCGGGGGCGTGATAAAGTCTCCATCGGGATTGATTTATTCAAAGAACTATCCTAAGAATTATGATAATGAGTTAGACTGTATTTGGTATATAACTGTTCCCGTAAACCATCGCATTGAGTTAAATATTATGGATCGGGATTTAGACGTATTTGATGGCTTCGATAGTTCTGGTGATATGATCAACATATACGATGGTGGTAAATTAATCTCTTCAAATCACACTTACCGTATCTGTGCCAAGACAAATATAACTCAAATTATTACAAAAAGCAATGTGTTAGCTCTACAATTCATTTCAGATGACTATGGCAATGCAAAAGGCTTTAAAGCAAATTTTACTATGTCCTGTGGCTCTATTATCGAAGCCGTCCATGATGGTATCTTAGAAAGTAACAAGTTTATCAAACATACGACCAAAAATTGTGCATGGATCATAAATGCTCCGGAACTAGATCAAAAAATTAAATTAACAATAACACATATGTCCATACCGCAAAATACTACAAGTACTATGCGCTGCCAATCTTACCTTAAAGTATTCGATGGTAATGATGCAAATGCTCCTTTGATAGGTGAATACTGTGGTCGAATAATTCCGCCCATGGTGGTGAGCCGTGGCAGCGCAATTACTATTCAGTTCGGCACCCATACAAACGTAATTGATGGTCATTTCTCTGCACACTATTCGTCACTAACAAATGCCTGTGGGGGTGATCTGAGTTCAGAGGAAGGTAATATTGTCTCTCCCAACTATCCTCTTTCATATCCAGTTAATGCTGACTGCGAATGGACGTTAAGTACGTCGCCTGGCAATCGAGTATATATAACATTCGAAAATTTTGACTTGGAATATTCCGAAGAATGTAATGAAGATTATTTAGAAATACGTGAACACAATGGTGCGGGTCAACTTTTAGGTGTGTATTGTGGCAATGATGTCCCGATAAATACAACTGCAGCATCAAAACTCTACATCAAGTTCCATAGCAACGACAAAAACGCCGGCCAGGGTTTTGTAGCGCATTACGGTTTTCTCCATGGTAATGATATAACTGACTTAGAACATGGGGAAATAGCATCTCCCTTGTATCCCCATCCGTACGAAAGTTCTGGATTTTATACTTGGCGTATAATAACGAGTGGGTCAGGTACTATAAGTATCAGTATAGATCACTTAGAAATACATCAACATGACTATGTTTGCTCTAATTACTTAGCCATTTATGATGGATACGACGGTGACGCACCGGTTCTTGAAAAATTGTGCGGAATTTTAATAAACTCACTAGAGAAAAAAAACATTAAAACGACTTCAACCGTCGCTTATATAACTTTGGTATTGAACGAAGTAAATACAGAGACCTTATTTCACTTACAATGGGCCAAATCTACCGGGAATATGGATGACATAAGAATTACGGATAAAATTAACTGCGGTTCAAACATGACCGAGCCAATAGCCCCTGGTGGTGTAAAAAATTTTCAATCTCCAAATTATCCTGCAGATTATGGAGATAACCTAAATTGTGAATGGGTTTTTAAATCGGCGATCGGTCAACATTTGCGATTGACATTCACAGAGATATCTCTTGAAGAAACTGCAACTTGTTATGCAGATTACATATCCATTTATTCGTCAAATAATTTAATTCAGTGGTCTGCTCTAAAAAAGCGCATTTGTTCATCAGAAAACACTCATAACTATACTGATGTTTCATCATATTTAAAGGTAACATTTAAGACGGATGCAGCAGTATCTCGTAGAGGTTTTCAAGCGAAAGTAAAGTCAATGTGCGGAGGGGTAATGAAAGAACAATCAGGATTAGTTAAACTATCGTGGTTGGACTTAACACAGAGCTTAGAGCGTATTACAAAGTGCGAATGGACAATACAGGTGAGACCTGGCCGAACAATTATGTTAAAATTTATCAGTTTTAATATAACCAACAGTGAAAACGAATGTAACACTTTTGTTACGTTGCGGAATGGTGTATCGGTTGAAGCGCCGTTGATAGGTAAGTATTGTGGTTTTGCTCATGAGAATAGAGACTATATAGTATCTTCCAGTAATGGTGTACTTATTACTTATGTTAGTCCATCGTTGCGTATGAGAACATTTCAAACCTTTGTAATGCATTACGAAGAAAAAAATATTGAATGTGGAGCTTCGTCTATCTTGGACTCCATTGACAAATGGGAGATTATATCGTCTCCTAATTATCCATCAGTTCCAGTTTCTTACAGCGAATGTGTTTGGATATTTACTGGTCCACCGGGAGAAATATTAAGGCTAGATTTTATAGATAGATTTGACTTAGAGGCACATTTTCCTTGTTCCCAAGAATATGTTGAAATTAGAGATGGATCCTCAGAAAATTCACCACTATTAGGGCGTTACTGTGCGAAAAAACCGGGGACTATTAAAACGAATAATAACGTCATGTACGTAAAGTATGTTACACAATTGGCCGAACCCAGAGACGGCTTTAAAGCAAACATATCAATTGACTCATGCGGTGGCACAATAGTCGCTGAATCTGGAGAAATCATGTCTCCAAGTTACCCAAATATGCATTTGCGTCAAGGAACAGTTTGCAAATGGCATATCATTTCTACTCCACGGCATGTTATTCAGTTGCAATTTGAAGATCTGGATCTACCCGAGTCTGAATCGAAATGTACCACGAAGGTTGTAATAGCGGAGCCCACACCTGAAAATAAAACTTTGAACGAAATAAAAACTGTGTGTAGTAGTGATGATGTAGAAGCTATTAGAAATCAAATTGAAACGTATAGTAACGAAGTTATAATAGAACTGCACATAGGCAAACCCAGCGAATATTTTGAAATGTCAGAAAATAGAGGATTTCGGCTGGCATTTAATTCTTTTAGACCATCGTGTGGCGATGAGATCACGACACCCGAAGGTTATTTAACAACTCCGGGATATCCTCGAAAAACCACATTAGCATATTGTCAGTGGAAAATTGTAGTGCCGGATAAAAGCCGCAGAGTGCGTTTAGAGCTCATTGATTCTGATATCAATCAGGATTTAAGTGTGTATAACGACGTAAATTTTCAAACACTCATACAGCGACTGACCGGCGAGGAAGTATCTCGTACCCGATACATTGACTCCACGGGGAATGAAATGGCATTTTATTTATTCCTAAAAACCCACGAAGATCTGCATCGCTTTAAGGCGAAGTTTAGCTCAAATGAGGAAGCATTATGCGGAGGAGAATTAAGTGGATTAACTGGACAACTAGAGTCTCCAGTTCTGAATAGATCGTACTTGTGTCAATGGAAATTTAAAAAAATAGATGACGTTATTAATAACAACAGCTCACTTCAGTATAATTCTATACTTTTAAATATTGCAATGAATTTAACTTCAACAAGATCAAGATGTAGGTTTGTTGATTCTGTATTAACTATTAAGGCAAAAGTTGACAAGGAAGATGGACTTACCGAATATTCTAGAAAAGTTTGCAGTAACACTAATGTTTCTTATAGATTAGTGTTCAGCTCCGTTTTAATACAGGCAAAAGCAAAGGTGCAAAGTCCTTTCAACTTCCATTTGGATTGGTCTATGCAACCTTGCGGAGGCGTTGTACACGTAGGGCAACAGATAACTAACATTTTGAATATTCCAAATAATTACACCGATTCTTTGGACTGTGCCTGGCTTCTTGTCGTGCCTGCTGGGGTTCGATTGGAGATTAAGTTGGATGGCTCTTTTCTCTTATATTGCTCGGATGAATACTTGCAAATATCTCAGGGCTTAGACGAAATAGCTCCCACTGTAGCCGATTACTGCAGAGATAAAATGCCCGACAGTCCATTGAGTTTGTCCTTTATGTACACATATGTTCAATACCATTCGAAACCTCAAAAAGAGAGAAAAATAAAAGCTACAGCTAGGACTATCAGCGATCAGTGCGGCGGTTTTCTTACGAAATACGACCAGGTATTTATGACACCTAATTATCCCAAGGGCTATCCTAAGAATTTGGAATGCTCGTGGGTAATTCAAGCTGATTTAGGTAACAGAATATCTTTACAATTTATTGATCGATTTGCTATAGAAACTAGCTCGAATTGCACTAAAGACGTCGTTATCATTTACGATTGGTCGAGAAATGACGACTACATTGAAAAAACTAGAGTATGCGGTCGTCGAATACCAGATACATTCAACTCTACAACTAACAAAATGAAAGTAACTTTACGTACGGACGATTCTACTTCTTTAGATGGTTTTAAAGCTTTTTGGAATACTACATGCGGAGGGCAGTTCTTAGCTACTAAGGAGGAACAGTTTATTTATACCCCCGGCTACCCATATAACTATGATCCTTACCTAAATTGTGTTTATGAAATAACAGGGTCAGGACAAAACATTGTTTTACGATTTGAAGATTTTGAATTGGAAGGTATTTTTCCTGATTGTCACTATGATAATATTACTATTAATGCTGAAGGACCGGGCAACAATTTTTATGAAATATTTTGTGACACAGTAATGCCAAAACGAATGTTAAATATTTACCATGCTATAATTACTTTAAAAACAGATGCATATACTCAAAGAAGAGGTTTCAAATTATCTTACGCTATATCTTCATGTGGTTCAAACGTCACAAATGCAACTTTGATATCATCGGGGCCTGACGATTCATATGATAATAATATGAACTGTTCTTGGGTTATTGAGGCTCCAACAAATAAAATAGTTGTATTTAAATTCTTATACATGGAATTGGAAAGTTACGGTGAGTGTTATAATGATTATGTGAGTATATTCGAGGATCATTACACAGATGTAAAAAAACGAATAGCGTTACTTTGCGGTTACTTCAATTCCACAAAAACGATTCGGAGCAAAGGGAATAAAGCACTTTTACAGTTCGTAACTGACTCCAATATAAATGCTAAAGGTTTTAAGGTTGAGGTATTTTTCACTTATTCAGAAGCGGTTGGATGTGGTGGTAGAGTAAATGTAACTTCAGGCTCCAGAAAAAATATTATGTCGCCCCTGATAGGTACGAACACACTTTACGAAAGTTTCTTAGATTGCAATTGGGAAGTAAAAGCGCCGTTAGATCACGTAATTGAAGTTAATTTTGAGTCTTTTCATGTAGCACCATGTGGCAATGTGAATCAAACGGCTTTAGGTTTCAGTAAGTGTGATTGTGATGTTGTCGAAATAAGAGATGGGATTAATCCGAACAGTTTAATTATCGGGAGATATTGCGGGCACACTGCACCAACACAATTAATTTCATCTCGCAACCTGATCAACATAAGACTTTCAACTGATGGAGACATAAACAGTTCAGGTTTTAAGATAATATTGACAGTAAAAAGATCGATATGCGGCCATTCTTCCATTTTGGTTACTCAAGAAGCACAGAAATGGACGTCTCCTGGATACAACACTGGATCGATTCCGCGTGGGCTGCATTGCACTTATGATTTGGACACAAATCTGGAACCATATAATATGGTACAAATTACAATTCATAATCTAGATATAGAAAATCAGACGGGAGATAGATGTGAAACAGATAGACTAGTAATCATTGGGCATTCCGAAACTAATAATAATGTATCTGCAGGGCAAGACGTTATTATGGATAGCAATGGAGACAACTTTTTCTCACATGCTTTTTTGTTTGAGAGCACACTCAGCTTTCCGCTTCACTTGGAGTTGTGTGGCTCCGCGCAATCCATAGATTATTACGTTCAAGGAAAGACAAGTATCAATTTATTTACTTCACCAATGAGTGTTGTGCAGGTCCATAGAGGTGTCGAAATCGAAGTGAAATATTTAGGATTTTGTGGCAGAAATTACACAGGAAACCAAGGTAGATTACAATTTGGTTACCAGGTCAATTCAGAGACAGTGGAGCAACGGGATTGTTATACGTTAATTACAGCTCCCGAGAATCATACAATATCAGCTTACTTTATAAATGTTACTCCTGAATACTTTGAAAATAGAGCTTTCTTGAAAGTATATGATGGTAATGACACGAAATCTGAATTATTGATGAGCATAACGAACGAATATACCGATGCGCCAATATTTTCAACTGGTCGTTATTTACTATTTCATAACCATGCACATGGTTTTAATATGATTATGTATGATCTGAACTACGTTACTACCGATCATGGTCGGGGGTGCGGGGGTTCAATACACAATATTGTAGGTAGAGTCACAAGCCCACTGTATCCCGAAGTCTACCGACGAAAGACCACCTGCCAGTGGGAGCTTCAGACGCCAGTTGGCACACGTTTGCTTTTACGGTTCAGCACTTTCAGCTTGGGAAAGGTCTGTGAAAAAAATTACGTCGAGCTAGAAGATAAAAATGGAAATTCTATATCGAAATATTGCGAGGAACCGCCGGCAGACTACTTAGCCACTGATAATTTTGTTAGAATTTTATTTGTCACTACCATGAATAACGGTGGGCCAGGATGGGTTGCACAATTTGTGGGTATTATGTAGTTTGTTGAATTACATATATTTTAATGCTAGTTATATTTTATTACTATAAATCGTAAAAAATTATCAACGTAACACCAAAATTATTTAAGTATGTATAACTTCAGACGCTTTCTCGAAATCTCACTATTCTCTTCATACTAAAACAGATATATTAAACATGTCATGGACATACGTTTTTGGATTTTTATTAAGTACTAACCAGGTTACCATGTCATCAGACGCCGAATCGTTACTGTAGCCTTTAAAACAGATTCGCAGAAGTGCTGAAGCAGCCGCGCATTGACCTATCACAGCCTATAAACTGGAATACAACAGTGAGCATAGCTACTTAGACAGAATGGATGCAGCCATGACATAATATATACAAAAGATTCCTTCGTATTTCACATTAAGTCTGTTCATGTTGCTGTCACTTGTGTGCAAGCTACTGAGATAGTTATGTTCGGGTCTCTATCCATTAGGCAAGGTTTAATGGTCGAAAGCTTATCATCTTTTATATCAACTTTGATGCATTATGAGTTTTCTTAATAATGTATTTCGTATTGAAAGTTGTAAGCCTTTTGTATAAATCAACCGACTGTATTTTATTAGTATTGGGACTGCGAACCAAAAGATATATGTTTGTATGTATCTGCATATAATGTGTAGAAATGATTGTAACAGCTCATGAACAACCGCATTTGCTCACAAAATTGTTATAACTTATTTGTTGTTAGCGAACCCTGTACATGTTTTATTCCATGTATGCACGTGGATGAGTCTGTAAATTTATTTTATTACTCAAGTTAATGTAACTTGTAATGTGTATATTTTACCCTACGTCATTTAACATAATTCATTGAAATTATAATATAATACAGACTGCGTAACCATTGATATCTGTGTTGGCATTTTATTTGTAACGACGGTTTATGTTGTCTTACTCGACACAGTTACGATCATATTCGACGTAATTTCTGTAAAATTTTCGTATTGTACGTAAATAATAATAATATAAGTTTAATAAGTAATATAATATAAGTATAATAAGTAGGCACTTAAATTGTGCCTGTATTATGGCAACCAGACGGCTGATAAACTACATATCTACATATAAATATATACTTTAAATAGATATTTTTGTACAGCCAGACACAGAACAAATAGATGTGTTCATCACACAAATATTTGTCCTGGTTGGGGATCGAACCCACGACCCCCGG
>DVPU01000009.1:0-10290 GCA_018239365.1 Oxynetra hopfferi
GTTGTGAGTTCTCATCAACACAAGGACATGTGAAGTCTTTTGCGGACCAGAGCTTCCAGTCAATGAAGAGTAAGGAAGTGCGCGACGCGGGCTCCCCGCCTAAGGAATTCTCGTACCGCGGCCAAGGTGCATACTGCACGTCTACACCGACATTACTCTAACTGAACTAACGCCTATTAACCAGTAACTCAATCCTACCAAGCTTAAGCCTCAGTTGACGAGTACCAATTCTTTACAGATTTGAAGGAGCTATCGAACGCCGGATGGAACGTCGAATCCGAGAATAAGACGACTGATGATGGTCACACTCATGTGAAGTCCGTACAAGCTAATATTGAGGGTAGATATGACGTAGAAGGTGGCAGAGGACAATTTGCAGCAATTGATCAGCATAAACAAGCTGTCACTGAGTATGATGATGGTAACACTAATATAAAAAGAAACGAAAGTTCTTCAAACACTGCCGCACATGAACAAGTTGTACGCAACACGGATGATGGAACTCAGTTTTCGTCAACAACTAGTAATACGTCGGCTTCTTTTTCAAAGTTCCAACAAATTTCTTCGACCAACGAAAATTTGCCATACAATATCATTAACGACAATGACCAATCTCAAAAGACAATTCATGACACTAACCGTTACGAAGAAGACACTACAAAGCGGACTACGCAAACGATTGACTATGAACAAAATCTGAGAAACGATTACGAACATGGTGAGGTCGTTTCAAGAAAAGTTGAATATCCTGACGATAATACTAAAGTAGTGGTAGAAACAAGGCGCCTACCTGACGGCACAAGAGTAACAAGCACTCGCCGGGAATTCCGTGCACCTGTTGTGCAAACGTGCCATTCTGAACGTCAGTCGCAACAAAGTAAGACCGACGGTAAGACTTCGTCATACACATCCACACAAAAGCGCTTGCACATCAATGAGACGTCAAAATCTACTCAAGAAACAATCGATCATAATAGCAGTGATATTGTGGATACACAAAGAGTCATGGATGAGTTTGATTTCAATAAAAACAGCGAAATGGAGAATCTGGTAACTAAAAGTGAAAAATACGCACAATCAACTCGATTGCGTACTAACAATCCAAAATATGAAAATATTATTAATGAACAACAAGAAATTATTTCATCGAGTGACAATCAAAACATTCAGAAAAACATTAAAGAAACCCAAAATATTAAAGACAACGAAGAGCGAATCGACAAAACTTCTCACAAGGATAAACGTGAAGAAATAATAGAACGAAAAATTAGTTCTGACCAATATCAAACAACATACCAAACCGATTTTACACAGAAAAAAATAAGTACTGATTGGAACCCATCACATCAGGCATGGGCAAGTACCCTTCGATCTGACACACCAACAAGGCCATCTACTAGAGCTTCATCGCCAGGAAGCAAAACGGTCAGGTCTAGTAATTCTTCCTTGAGAAGTAGTATCAGCCCGGATAAGGTTTATAAAAAGCCATCCAGTCGTGGAGGAAGTCCCAATAAAATCGATAGATATTCTCCAACGCGTACTATCTCAAAAGGGTATTCAAGCAATCATTCGACACGCTCCGAAATTAAAACAAACAAGTACACCAGTCCTGAACGACCTTCTCATCATAGATCACCCACAAGGGCATCATACAGTCCTGACCGAAAGTTTAATGAAGGTGATCGTTCCAGATCAAGTATTAGCCCAGAAAAGAGAACTGAAAGCAGTTCTAATAAATCTTGTAATAGCCCTGACAGAAAATCGCAGCATAAATTTAATGCTAACGATAGCCCACGAATGAGGTCTCCAGATAAGTCCTATGAGAGCCAAGCTAATAAATCAACAAATATACGATCTAGTCCAAGCCCCGACAGAAATACTTCTACTGGAAAATCTCCTACCGGCGATCACTGTACAGGGAATTTTTCTGATCGTTCAAGTCCAAAACAGCATTCATCTGAAGTATTCAATAAAAAAGTAACTCCTACGAGATCAAGTCAGAGCCCTGATAAAAAACGTGGGTATAAAGATCCAAAAAACCCTACCAATGATAGTGATATCAAATATCCTGACCATTCTATTAATTCAGAAAAACAAAATGCATCAAAATGTGTCTCAAATACTTGTCCAGACAAACCACCTGGATATATGAGGCCAACTGCTAGTAGTAAAACAATATCGTCTTCTGATCATCCAGTTTTTAGTGATCATCAGTCAGTTAAAGTAGATAACACAGATAACACATCACCAAGAAAACATAAAACTTATCAAAGCCCAGAACGGAAGCCATATGAACCGAAAGTTTCTAAGATTAAAGACGAACACTATAAATTTATTGATGAAGAAACCAAAATGTACACTCGTGGTAACGAACAAGTATCAGAAACAACACGTACAATATGTACTACTTCGAAGGATTCGAAACGTATTGTTGATGCCACGTTTGATATAGAGCTTACTTCAAAATCTCCTATAAAATGCCCATCATTAGTTAAACAATCCCCGAGTCCAGATTCACCTAACGCAATTGAAAAAGAGCCTAGTGCGGCCAATCCGTCAATGAAAAATAAATCACCTAGTCCTGACAAACCTTCACCTCGACAATCTGTATCGCCGACAAGAAAAAGTCCCGAAAAAGATATTGTTAGTCAAACTAAAAACCCGGTATCATCAGTGCATGCAGGAATAAAACAGAAAAGAACCACTATTGACAGACGTAGTCCTACTAGACAATCGTCTCCGACAAAGAATGAGCTGGAATATGAATCACCCCAAGTCTATCACTCAGATAAACGTCATCATAGCAATTTGTCATCAATCGATAAGGAAATGTCAGAAACCGTAATAACAACATCAGTTTATACTGAGTCTTCTAAAACAACGTTAACAAAGGATTCACCAAGTCCGGAAAGGTATAATATAAGAGGAACGTCCCCTACTAAAAAATCTCCATCTAGGACCATTCCTAGTTCAACACGATCAAAATCACCAACCAATTTAAATCGTACAGAAAAGTCGAGTAGTCCAACCAAACACTTTTCTAGGGAATCGTCTCCGATTAAAAAAACTCCTACTAAAGATATGACAAAAACTACAACCGACGATCATTCGAAACCCATACAAAAATCCATAAAGACAAGCAAACCATTAGAGCATTCATCTCCAAATGGAGAGATTTTAATCAAAACTATTCCCGTAGCTACTGATATGCATATCATTGACCTTGATAACAATTTGACAGTAAGAAAGAGCCCTACTAAGGATACCAATGACCTTACTAAACCTAAAATAGTAAATCAATCTCGTCCAATTCCAAGACAAGGTTCACGGTCATCTTCTCCCCGTAAAAGTCCATCAAGAGACACTCGATACAATACGTATGAGAAAACCGAAAAAACGGATTGTACGACTACTGAAATATTAACCTTGAATAATTTAGCAGACCATTCGACAAAAACTCGCTGCCGTACAATTATGACAGATAATTCGGAACATTCATTAACCCGAGATCCTTCACCAATTAAATATGGAACTTCTGACAAATCACAGCAACCAAATAAGAAAAGCGGAAAATGTGATATCGAAAAAGATGTCATACAAAAAAGTTCTGACCAATATAATTCGTCGAAAAAATTACAAGCTTCAATTTTGTCAACAAAAGCTACCACCACCACTGAAGAAATTTCATCAACCAAAGACGTGAAATACCAACAAACGGCTGAATTCCTCAATTTAGAACGAAAAGTTGAAGAAACTGAAAACAGTACAAGTACTAAAAAACGACCTAAGCAATTAGTGACCCCGTCTACAAGTCCAACAAGGAAATCTAAAGGTGCGGAAACAGAACCTTCAACTGGTCAAAGTTCACCAACTACGTCTGTTACTGAATTTGTGTATTTCAGTTCTCCTGGTTCTGATAAGAAAACTATAACCAATATAGATAATCAGGAACTGGATATTGAGAATATTGTCGAAAACATAGATGTCAATAAAAAATACGAAATTATAAAATCATCTCGGTCGAATTCACCTTCAAAAATACCTTGTAGATCACCTTCTCCAGAAAAGAGACCTATTAAAGACTGTCTTCCAAGAAAGAGTTCTCTAAAAAAACCGATCATTGATAACAGCCAAATTTCGCCTACAGAAAAACCACCATCTAGTTTTTCTGTCTCACCCATGGTTGAGTCGAAAGAGTTTCTCAAAAATCAATCTGAAAATAAAGTGGATGCATTACCTAAATCATCAGCAAAAGTTAAACCACCACTTGAAAGACGTGAAACATATGAAGAACGCTGTCGAAAGATCCTCGGTATGTCTGAAGAAAAAACGACAGAAACAGGAATTGTTACAAATGATGATAGATCCGGTTTCAAAAAGTCTGTTTCTAATGCGAACTCTCCTCGTATTTCAACGTGCAGTAGTCCAACGCCTAATGAAGAAACACTTTATGAAGGAACACAAACTACTTTTACATCGACTGTAACAGATTTTCTTGATCAAGAACGTGAACACGTATCTGAATGTATTCATCATGACCGTCAATCAAAAGACGCCAAAAGCAAAACACAGCAAATACTATCTAGAGAACCATCACAAAAAAAAATTAACGATATAATATCAAATATGAAACATAACACTGAATCGTCTCTTACTAATGACAAACAAAATGAATTCGAAAGAAGCACAAAAACGATTAAACATACGGAAAGTCAACAATCTACTCGTCAAAGTCCAGAGAGAATAGTAAAAGGTCAACAGTCTCCTAAAAAACCATATTCAATGCCTAATTCATCTCAATTAGATAAGTCATCCAAAGAAAATCATCCAAATAATTCTGCAATATTGGAAAAGCAGACAATTGTAAAAGAAATTATTCATCATAATGAAGATGAAACATTTGACAAACCTTCGACACATAAACAAAAAAATCCTCTGAAGTCTACTATAACAAACCCCATTGAAAAACCGATTAATAACGCTACAGCGCTTGGTTCTGTTGTAACAAAAAAGAATGTTTCAACAAAGAATTCGAAAGAAACATCACCCGTTAGGTCACAAAGAAACAATTCCCCAAGCAAAAATACTACAAATTCCAAAACAAACATCACTCTTACTTCTACAAAGTACGGCTTAACCCAAAGTACTAAGAAAATGGAAGAGGATACTGTAACAAATGTTGAGATGGACATCCCTCCTACTCGCAAAGTTACAAAACAATCAGAAGATCCAACTATTTGTACGGAAAAAAATTACGATATCATTAATAGTTACATTACACGTAAAACAAATAATTATAATGCAGATTTCATTCAATCACAAACAGAGTATGAAGAGTTGAACAAAGTAAAAAAATCGACTAGAGACCTTTCTCCGGACCTTAAAACGAGATCGCCGAGCCCTGAAAAAAATCCGGAAAAAAGCAATTTATACGATCTTGATACAACGGAGATAAAAAGTGTTAATATTATAACAAATAATATTTTAGAAATAGCAAAAAAGAACACCTTGAGTAAGGATGAATTAATTGTTACAGATAAAACTAAACCTGAGAAACAAAAAGATTCTAGAGTTGCTAGTAAACCACCATCAAGGAATGTTTCACCAGTAAAAAAGACTTCTAATACAACGTCTAAGTCTGATAGCATGGAAACCACTTGTAAAACACGTAGCTCTTCGCCCAAAAAGCCTATTGGTTCTTGTGAAAGGCCACAATCCCCACAAATATCAAAAGTTACTGGTTTAAAGATAAGAGACCAAATTCCACAGCATATTCGAAAATCATCGCCTAGCCCTACTTCACCAACACGAACAGATAAAACAATTGAAAAACCAACAGATGCTAAGAAGACAACCAATTCTATAAAACATAATAGTTTTTCGAAAATTGCCATAAATAAAATTACACCAAAGTCAAGTCCGACAACTGTTTACAAGTCGGTAGAACATGATACAAAACAATTATTGACTCCAAAGAGTATCAATAAAGAAAATATGAACCCTAAAAAAGATACAGATACTAAAGTTATACGCACTACAAGTGATATCATGTTAAAGACTAAGAAGTTTCCATCTCAAAGAGTCAAATCAAAACCAGAAATACAAGTCAATGATATGTCTACAACAAGAGCAGCAAAGCAAACCTTGACCAAAGGGCAAAAGCCTCAACCAAAAGATTCTCAAATTAAGTTTCCCACGAGCAAACCGAAGTCTGCCACAGCCTTAAATACTTCTGTAGAAGATGACGATGATATCATAATTGATGTTCAACAAGCAAAATCTTCTAGAGAGAATTCTCCGGACCGAATCTGTCCCACGCCTGTCGGCTTTTTAGAAGAAGTCGGCACTCCTAGATTTCCAGATGAGGTTAATGAACCTGACGATGAATTTAAACGACGTGCATATCATACCATACATGAATCTGAATCTATAGTAGATGACATTGTTGAAATATGTGAAGATGATGAATTATTTGTTAAGCGAACGGATGTAGATTATACTGATACTTGTCTCCACAATATTAATGAAAAAGTGGGCAAATTCAGTCACAAAATGGGAGAAGGCAAGAAAAATAAAGAAGATACTGCCCAACTGTACAATGTTGAAAAGAAATATCACTCTGATACTACTCAAAGTACAAAAACGGACGAGTGTCTATTATCAGTCTCAGAAAAAGTAAATAAATTCGCGAAGGGCTCACGAGACACAAAAGATAACAGAAGTCCTTCACGAAATATCGTGGATGAATATGATAAAAACACCATTTATCAAGATGATTATACAAAGATGAGCGTTAATGATAAAGCTCATTTATTTGTGGAAACCGCTGAAAACGTAAAATTATCAAAACCAAAACCACTACAAAAAATCGAACGTCCTGACTTTAGCAACATTGATGATTCGTTAAAAAGTGATGACTGCTTGTTAAGTGTATCTGATAAGGTTAATAAGTTTGTTAAAACAGCTGAGCAGTTTTTGAGTGAAACCCATGAAGTAGATGAGAAAGAAAAACGAATTAAAGAAGAACATGATAAAATCATGAAAAGAATTGTTAGTAACACTGATGACGAAACTACAGTTACAACAAAGAGAGTTGATAGTAGTAACATCAAACTTGAGAAACAGTATGATTATTACGATGCACACGATAAACGAGATACTTCAGCGAAAGAAACTACAGTGTCACAGCCAAAGCACAAGGAGCAAGCTAATCCTAATATTAAATCTGATCGAAACCCTTCAGTAAAAATAACTACTCTGCGTAGTAGTGAAGCTGTCAAGAAAGCTAAAGCGCTCTTTGAAAATATTGCATCTACTTCTCAAAAAACAATGGATACCTATGCAAAGACGACAAAACTAACTGATATAGGAGTAATCAAAAAGCAGCCCAAAATTGACTCTACAAATGTTTTACGTACATCCCTCGAAAGCGAGTGTGTAGTTTTAACAAATCTTGATACTAAAACAGATGAGTATTTACTTAAGACGATTTCAAGAGATCAAACAATTAACAAATATCAACATGACGATGCAAACGCTGAAAAATCACGCTGTAGTCCATCGCGTTTCAAAACAGAATCGCCTGATATTCCTAAAAGTAAATCGCCGTTACGTCAAGGTTCTGAAACAACATTGACTACTAAAACTGTTTCCTCTCGTTATCCTACTACAGAACATGCAGAATCATCTAAGCAAGTGCGATCTGATTCAGATAAATCTGCTAAGCCCCTTGACAAGGTTCCTGGTTACTTGCGTCCTACTAAAACTAGTCAAATAAAAGAGGAACCTAAATCCATAGAAATAATAGACACTGAAGTAAGCAGTAGACGGGGTAGTGGCAAATTTGGCGTTGAATTAAGAAGAACTAGTGTCGAAAGATCGACTGTAAGCAGTGAAAGGCGCCGCAGTAGCGTAGAACACCACCAACCTTGCATTGAAGATATTTTCGACCTAGACCTTCTTGAGCAAATGGTTAGTAAAGGTTTTTGAGTATTTGCAAATATTTTTATATAATTCGAATTACATTTTTAATGCTTTAAACTATTATCTGCATTTCAGTTGGAGAAGGTCGTGGGCTACGAGCAAAGACGACGTATAAGAGCACAAGTACGTATTGCCAAGAAGAAATTAGAAACTGAGCAAGTAGATTCTTCTACTTTTACAAAAACTTCTAAACAAACTGCTAGAGTCGAAAAAACTAGGTCTTCCGACCGTCAGCTAACTAAATCACCGGAAAGAAATACTAATCCGTCACCTTATAAAGCCTTCTCTCCAGAAACGCAGTCCAAATCAATATCCCAAAAGGTAGTAGCCACAGATAATGTCACCAAGCCTTCATCTCATACAATATCACCTGATCAAATGGTACAGAAGGATCATGTAAAACCAATCTTGAACGGTCACTCTAAAGAACCACATAAACCATTGACTGAAAGACGTCAAAGACTTCATAGTCCAGAAAAGCCTATACTAAAGGCAGTTCAAAAAAGCTCCATTCGTCAACCCAGCCCTGAAAAGAAAAGTAGACCGCATTCGCCTATTAAAACGCCCAAATCAAAAGCTAACCGTTTTAACGAGTACGCTACAGCTTACATGAAAAAAATAGGACTCAATGAATCTGATAAATTAAAATTCTTGGATCCTAAGACAAAAAAAAATACTGAAGATAAGAACAGGCGAGTAACAGAACACCGCGCTCTAGAATCGCAACAAACTACGACCGTTTTAAAGAGTGTAACTGAATGCGCCTCCTCAAAAGATACTAAAGAAATTGTTCAATTAAACGGCAAACGATCTCCTTCGCCTGACAAAAGGCGTACTCCAGCGCGAAAAGTAACAAATTCGGAATCTGAAAATTATAGTCCAGATCGTAAGGGAGTAAGTCCAGAACGTCAGGCTCAAAGCCCTCAGTGCAAGCTTCAAAGCACAGATCAAAAGCCTCAAAGCCCTGGTCGCAAGCCTCACAGCTCTGATCGCAAGCCTCAAAGCCCCAGTCGCAAAACTGAAAGTCCCGACCGTAAGCCTCAAAGTCCAGATCGCAAGCCTCAAAAACCCGAACTCAAAACTCAAAGTCCCGAACGAAAACCACAAAACCTTGACCTGAACTCTCAAAGTCCCAATCGCAAGCAAAACTTTGACCATAAACATCAAAGCCCTGAAAGAACCGTGACGCCAGAAATCAAGCACCATAAACCTGATACTATAACTAAGAAGGCAGTGATCGTGAAAACTGTTTACGATATTGAGAAGAAGATTCCTATAAAGCAACAACAGGAAGAAAAGCCATCTTGGGTGATGAACAGAAACCTAAAAAAAATTACATCTGAGACGCGTACGTTCAGTGCGAAAAAGATAGAAGCTGATAAACCTAAGTATCGAGCTGCCAGTCCTTCTAAAGTCATCTGTAAACCTATCGATGTAATTACGTCCAGCTACGGGCCAGGACCGTTAGATGCTGACGGAAGACCGTTGTTTGGAATCAAGGCCCTCAGAAATGGAGCAGCAAACTATCAAGGTATGTTTACTTAATGAATCACAGAATAAATTATAACGTACATATTTGCACAGTTGACTGTTTCATTTCGATAAGTGATTATACGCGACTTTTCCTTTATCATTTAATTTATTCCTCAATAATGGAATGATTCGATATTCCAAAACATATTTTTATTTTTATAAATTGCCTGTTAACGCATAAACATAGCAAAAATCTATAAACATAGCATAAGCATACGCTCATTTTTCCTTATTAGTTGTCATCAAGAAAAAAAAATATGTCTGAAATATGCAGCTAATTTAATGAAATCGATCAACTGAACAAACAACCTTACTCATTTTTGTGTATATAAACCGGTATAACAGCAGACTGACGTGGCTTGTTGAATCTTGTTGACACATACTTGTGTACGAGTATATTACGCGGCTCAGCAAATAAATGAGTAGTGTAATAATACGTGTAGAGCACAGGCAGGCCGTTGCGCAACACGCCGAATCGCTAACAAAGATTATTTATGTAAACGGTTTGTTCACATTTTTTGCGATTTCTGCCAAACAGTGAAAGGTACCGTGATTCGACAAGAGTTCCACTCGCGAAACGGCGGCGAGCCAGAAGGCACCGTATCCGTCACGGCCTACTCCACAGAGCCCGAGGACTTGGAAAAACTTCTCCAGAGTCAAGGAGAGCGACCCTCGAGACTCCACGGCCTCGCCGCCATTACCACAACGAAAAAATTTGGTGGTGACACCGGCACCACGCTGCACGAAGTCCACAACGTAAGTGCCTGATAATTG
>DVPU01000010.1:0-10144 GCA_018239365.1 Oxynetra hopfferi
AATATGTTTTATATCTTCAACGTTATTTAATACCTTTCTAATAGACAATAAATAATATGTTTAGAAACAGATAGCATGTTAAGAAATTACGTATATAAGAACGTTTATCATCACGTAACTTTTCAATATAGGACATGAAAAGAGTTAAGGGTATAATCCTCCCCTGCTAGATTTTAGGTTAGCAGACTTCAAAAGAGGAGACAACTTCTGTTTAACATGAGATATTGATACCTCGGAGTGCATGAGGACATTTAAGATGTTTTATTCGCGTTTTTCATAAGCTTACAACGAAAATTTATCGAACATCACAATGAAGTTTATAACATTTGATGCCTCAAAATAGAAATGACTGATTTTTAATTTAAAGCGCTTTATCGTACACAAAAAACCAATCTCCAATTTTGATGAACACTTTGCTACCCGTATACGTTGCTTTACCGCGATGAAAGGGTTTTCAATTTAGTGCAATTTTCGTTCAGTGGAAATGTTTCATTGGGTGCTCTCCGAGCGTGTACTAATGCGTTTACCCGCTTGTCGCCCGTCTCATGAAAACGCTCGCGCTCGTGAGGCGCCCTTACGCAATTCGCATTGTTCCGAGTGCTATTGAATTTTCCGGTCACTTCGCCCGATATTCGCTTTGCGATTCTGATGAAAAGCCCTGTCTGCCGCGTCATTTTTTTTCGATCGATGCAAACTGTGTTAAATTGACATTAATTTTTTATAATCCATTCGCACGATCACGGCGTGTGGTTATATTTTTTGATGAAATTCTAAAACAAACTAGAGATCCATTGATATATTTTATCGTCAATTGACATTTCTTTTGTAATATTTACATAGTATTGCTTTTTAACTTTCTATAATACCTAACAGAGAGAATACTAATCCGTATATTTTTTTGGTTATGCGTATATGAGTGACATTGAATAGTTTTCGTACGCGTTTTACCCCAGTCTCCCCTATGTGCTTCATCACGTACACTAATGGGTGAAACACACCCACTTTTGACACATTGTAACTCGCAACGTCAGCGTCACATTTTAACTCGGCGCTAACAAGCTTCTTTTCAGATATGTGAAATAAAAAATGAATGAACAAACCAAACAGGGTGTTAATATGTACACCATTTAAATGCAAGCAAATATTTTGTTTGTCGGCCAAAATACTATAGCGGTAGCAACAAGATGGCTTGAGTTCTTATTTGATTTTAAAAATAAATAGCAATGGCCATCGTATTCATTTTTCTTATAACAAAATGTCACGAATATTGTCAGCGAAGCTATTTCTATAGCAGAATATATAGGTACTATGGGCTAAACTAGGTTCACAAATCAGGATTCCACTCAGGGCGACTGGGGACTGATATAAGCACCGATGACTTTTTGAAATGACATGTATATTTTGACAATTAATAACATTTACAATAACGCCGAGGGAAAACAGCGTGAGAAAACTTGTAGGCAAATGGGGCGTCACATATTGTTTATGGCGTGCAAAATCCGACCATCTCCGTTTGTACAGTGTGATGTACTATGGTCAAGTCCCGTATGGTTTTGTTTGGAAGCAACCAAAAAGGATTGGTGATGATACGAGTAACAATTAACACTATAACCATACAATAATATAACAGATAGAACAGTAGATCCAGAATTGGGTCATAATACATTCCATTGTCAATTTCAAAAAATCAGAAATACGTCTGCTCTTTCCTCCAGGAGACTAATTTGGAATGTCTTATGTACTCGATTGAGATTTGATTCGAGTAACTTTTTTTGGAAATATTGATGTCTAAGTTTCAGCGCAGTCGAATCTTAGACAAAGCATTCAATAACTTCATTCAGTGATTTCAAATTATTTTTATTCATTATAAGGTTACACATAGATACACTTAATGAATGTCATAACATTGATAGTCGTACCTTGGCTTTGAGCGCCCTTCAGGCTATCGTAGACTGAGAGAAAAAACCGGCGAAAAAGAACTCCCAGCACTCTTTTAGATAACAAAATAAAATAAGCCAAGTTGCAGTATGTATTATTCTACTCATTAAGGTTATTAATACGTTATATTTGGAAGAATTTATTTGGAAATGATAAGAGAACGTATTGAATACAATATTTATGCGAACGCAGACACGTACTTATCAGACACCCTTCATCGCAGTAATTAAGGAGGAAAAGCGATACGATATGCATTTTCATATTCAATTATGGTAACCCTTACATCTTTCTGCTGTTTCCTAGCAGTTCATTAAGAATAAAGTGTAATATATCAAATGAAATATACGTACAATTAACATCAGACATTTCTTGTAGTAAAAGTACGTTATCAAATTGCTTGTAATATTTTATTTAAAAATCGTTCTAAAATAGCAATTAATTCCTATCGTTATGAACCCCTAATATATAGGTTGGAACGCTTAACTGTCAATAAAATCTGAATGACATTTTGCAAATTTGCGTCTATTGATAAAATGTTAAAAGTCAGGCCGAGCCACTAAAGTCACTTCGAAAAACAATTCGATTAGTTTTATATCGCATAGTACCTTGACTTAAATGAGAATATCGCGTGTTACTGCTGATACATGTAACTCCAATGCGGATGCTCCAATTCCAAGAGTTCGTTGGCCGTCTTTGTCTTTATTTATGACAATATATTAGCTTTAGATCCACGCTTATAAGTATAAGACTGCTTTGATGCTAATGAATTTCACCAACATTTATGTTAGAATTTTTATTGGCAAAAATGTATTACATAAACGAATATTAAAACCATATTAGAAGGTAAGAATGGTAGGCAAAAGGTAGACGGAGAGCATTTTATTTGATGATATGAAGAACAAATCGGTTTTTAGAAAGTGCGTTGAAGTTTTTGTAAGTAGTAAGTAAGTCGGTACTTGAATTAAGCAAAAAAAACACTCACCACTCAAATTTCCTAAAATCCAAGTGGTACAAATATAACTGTCTGAGAAGTGTATTCTAAGATATATTTGTTTAAACACATTTTGAACATAAATATTCTGTGAGGCGGCCAGGTATAATTAGTGTAATTACTTAAGTGCAAATTCGATTTATTGACACCGGCACAAACTGGGCCGCTTTATGTCCTACACGAGTTATGGCCCTGTTAAACTGTGCGTAGAATTGTATTGAGCAGTTTCAGTTCACTTTCGGCGTTCTGCTGCTTCGAAACTATTAGCTGTTTGTTAAACAAAGCAGTCGTGAACAATAACACTGAGAAGCTGAGACATACATATGTATCTTCATGATTTCGTGATATGTATATTTAAGGTGGTTTTTTAAGGTTTTACATTTGAAAATGAAACCTTGTAATTGAAGTACTCGAAATCATGTTTGAACACTAACAGCGTTGTATTCAGTTTTAATTGAAGCCAAAACATAATTACCAATTTTTATAAATGCTTTACTTCTGTGCTCGAATGAATAATTCGAAAATGTATATATTTCCATACGTATGTATTCATATATGTTATGTAAATAGTCCTATAGTTGGTTAAATATTTGTAGCCATATAGAATGACGATGTTGTTATAATAAAACTCGTAACCTTTCCGCGCCAAACACATTCCTTTACCTAAACGCTCGCTCGCCCTTGTGTTCATTAGCGACACTAAAATACACTGCACAATTTTAATCGTCAATCTTTTAGCTCGAACCCTTACTCTCAAACCGACGACAATACGAATAAATTACTCAGCGAAGTGTCCCACAAATCGTTGGCGCGATATTCCGACGTCTTACACATTGTTTGGCCAATACCGGGCGCTGCGCGGCTAGCGCGCACACCCCTACCTGCCCGCAATTGTTACATTATTACGTTTGTTATAAAATACACATATGTACTATATTTGATTACTAATGATCTTCTTTTATGAAAATAAAATAAATAAATAACCGTCACGCCAGGTCCCTAGCGGGGTAGGCAGAGAGCACGGAGCGCCAAACATCTCTGTTACTGAACTTGAATGTCGAGTCGACAAATTAGGGTTCAATTGCCAACCAAATGTTTCTGTCATTAGCCGTGTGTAAAAAAAATATTCATATGCATATATATTTATATGTGAAACCTTTTATCAGGTATGTGGTTTTCGTAGCTCAGTCTCTGCCTAGTTTGCAATCAGATGGCCGTGTGTGGACATGTTCCAAGGTATTTATAAACAAGACAGAAGTACTCGCAGTGATGTGACTTAATGTAATATACATGTGACTGGTATATGAACGAAACTGAATCTTAAAATCAGGCGAATATAGTTTTTGCCTCGCTCATCTACCAGCTGCGTAGCGTTTACCACTCAAGTGTGTGAGGTCAGTTATCTTTTGACATAGAACAGTTCTTTTTTAACAATCAGGCGATTGTTATGAACAATTCAGTGTACTCGATTGAGCGTCCTTACGCACTGCCACCGAAATAGATATGAGATGAGTATGACAGACAACACGTGCGGAACACTTCACATGCCCATTGTATCCACTCACGTGCATTAATGATGGCAATCAGTGAAAGTATTTGGAAATTCTCGAATTTAGATAATTTTACAAAACGCTTTTGTTTGATTACTGACGTTGAATTGACGATAAACTTACACAATACTGTTCACGGAAAACCTAATTCAATTGTGCTATCATAGAAAACTGATAAAATTTTTGTTAATTCTAAAATGAACACTCGTCAAGAAACAATAATAAATACTACATTCTGAAATAATAATCATAAAATTTTATGAAAATATATTATTTCTATATTGTATTTTGGAAACACCTTGTATATATGTATGTATGAATAGCACGCTCAACCGGCCACTATTTATTTACGCGATTTGTCGAATCGATAATATTTAATATCGAGCATTTATGGTTTCGCGCTATCGTTGCGAACATTTTTTCTGCCGACCAATCGGTTACTGGACCGAGTTTGTCGAGAACCACAAACTCCCCGTTTACCTTTAAAACCCGTTTACTTTCAATAGTCAAAGAAGTATATATTTTTGATAAGTCGCTACTGTTTACATTGTAGTCGATGATAAGTTTCATTTAATATACCTTTTACCTCTCGACACATGTACTATTTAGTTTATTACGTAATTAATTACAGATATACGTTGCAGTGGTTACCGTTAAAGTACTTTATGTGTTTTAACATTATGTACATTATTTATACAATTATGAAGATCATATTGCAATAATATGATTTTAAGTAAGGGACTATCGAACATAATAATATGCCAAATATTAAAAGTAAGTAGGTACACGCCTGCTGTCAGTCAATATTGGGCGCGAGATTGAAAATATATTTTTCATGTAAGCCTGCAAATCATAACTTCACATGAGAAACAATTATATAAAACTATTATATTTTAAAAAGTCATTATTACATTTAATAATTTAAAATGATCTAAATGTTAAACAAATCAATGAAAGGAGGCTTAATTGTTTATATTATAATCATTAAAAATTTACCAGTCTGCGTTATGGTAAATTATAGCATTTATGAATAGAAGATGATAATGAAATGTTTATTTATAACCTAAAATGTCTTTCAAAGTAATGTTTGGCTAAACCTGTAGCGATGGCGAGTTCAGAGCCTTACAACTTATTGTTATGCTTCAAGTAACGCAAATTTCAATATTGATATATACGGTTGCGGTGGTAACAGTGATAGCGTATCTCTTTTGTTTTACATAAACGACACAATGATAGCCGGAATGTTGAATTTATTTCAATTTCATTTACCTTCGACGAGCTTCAATATTCTTCTCGATTTGCTATGTACCTTGGCGTAGGCGGTAACTACAATCGATTATAATCGAAACCAGTATTTGGTATTGTACTTAATATTCGTTAAACTACAATTCCAATCACTAAATGTACGAGTATTTGCATACCTACGTGATAATGTAATTTACGAATTTCATTCACCTGTCCCGATTCTCGGCATTGTCATCGTCGTCCCCTTCTAGGTCGTCTAACGCCGCGGCCGAATCGCTGGTTATCGCCTGCGCTATCAATCCCGTGATTCCGGTGTCGTTTCGCTTTCTTTTGAAGAAATTATATACGTATTCCTCTAGTGTGTCCTCGTCGAAAGGTAATAAATCTTCAAGCTCAATTTGTCGCTTGGTACGGTTCACCGCCGCCGAGGATTTACTTAATGACGTGTAATTATTCTCTTCGCTGTCTACGATACCTTTTCTATAAATCTCCAAGGGGACATCGCTGCCATCACTCACGTCGTATTTTATGCCGATATCGGCTTCCTGTATTTCAATTGAACCTAAGCCGTTGTCAACTAATGATTTCAAATTTTTCGCGCGACCCGCCCTGTGTAGTTCTACTTTTTCGGAATGTTTAGTGTGTTTCTGTTTGATTGGATGTAAATGTTTCACTTCATTAGTTGTATTTAACCTTGGAATTTCGTTGTCCAAGGAATTTGTTGGAGCTTTTATCTTGGAACCGTAAGTTTTAACTTTGGAATGACCTTGAATTATTAAATACATCGGCAACGAGGATGCTTCAGTAGTAGTTCCCGTGTCCTGTGACAAATTTGTAATAGATGTAGTAGTCGGCATGGGAGTTGTAAAACGCATATGCAAATATGGATCATGAGTAAAAGTTGCGGGCTTATCATGGATTAAATTATTGACGACGTGAGGATTTACATGAACGGGTTGCAGGTGTACGTTATTTGTAAAATCTGATGGACTAAAAGGAGGAGGTTGCATTGTTTGCATAATTTCCAGTTTCATTACATCTTTGGTTGTAGTTGTAGTATCGTCTTGAAATACGTGTACTGTCTCTGATGCATGAGCATAGAGGTTATCTTCCGGCCTTTCGGAATCAGGTACCATGGGCATGGACATCATCGGGCTCAACATGTCAACCATATTCGGTTGTGCTTGCGCATTTGGAACGGGCGTTGGTAGAAATGTGTAGGCGGCTTTTTCCGTAGTCGTATCATCATTGTAATTTAGCGTTTCAGCGGGAGTATAAGAAGTAGTTTCTTCGTATGGTAACGTCATTTGTGCTTTAACAGTCGACGGTGCAGTTGGTGGTAGGGCAGTTGGAACAAATGTTGGCGAAAGTATGGATGGAGATGTTTCTCTCGGAGGTGGTGAGTCTGAGAGCATCGGTTTGTAAAACGAGTACGGCTCCTTATTGGATTCTATTTTTTGATCACTGAATATAAGGTTATGTGTGTCGTTAATTATTTCATCTTGATCGAAAGGTGTTGTTGGTCCCCAACCGGCATAATCGCTACTTATTGGATTGGACGGCACAGTCTTGGTTTGATTATGATTGAAGAGCCAGTTGTGATTCGTTGTCGAAGACTGATAAATCAAATTCGCTTCCTGTAGAGCATAAGAGGTCACAAGACTTGGACTTATTGTTGCGTCTCTTGGCTTCTGTGTGGAATCAGTTACTTTTATTGGCGGAGTGGGAATTGGTAATTTATTTTCTGCAATAATGTACAGTGGCGGTTTATGTCCAGGCGGCGGTGGCGGTGGAGGAACCAGTATCGTCATAGGGTAATGATCATTGAATTTGTATGTAAAATCTTCATATTTTGAAGGCGGAGGTCGTTGAACTTTCCTCGGTGGTGAAGGTGGTCGTGATACTACACTTGGCTTGCGAGATGATACGCCCAACATCAACACTTCGGATTTCCTTTCGGGATGGTGTTCACGTTCAAGGCGAGCTTCATCGGCCCAGTAGTGTACACGTTCAAGTACTGGTGGCTCGTAATCATATGTAGGGTCGTTACGAAGTGGATCGCCCCGCCCTGTTAGAGGTTTCCATTGTTCAAAATCCATACGTGGAGAAAAAATCGAAACAAAACTAGGACTCGAATTTTCTACGGCATCTGAAACAATTGTTACAGTTTATAAAAAAATATGAATACATTTAAAAATTATCGTCTCTCAGTTTTATTTACAGTTTAATATATGCTCAAAGTGTAACAAAAACGTACCAAATGAAATAGGTTCTGAAGTAACGAAATGCAGCTGAAGAATCAGGAATGCAATCCACGCTCCGCTTGTCCTCTGCGAAAGTTCCAAAATATTAAAACATTTGAAATGTCTTAGTAGTATTAAAGTTCGATATGAAAGGCAAACATTTATTTGGCATTAATATCTGCGCAGCCTTGCAGTTTGTAATAATAACACGACGATTAAGTACAGCTAAAGCACAATCAATGTTGCTAAAGTAAGTATGTATCGAAAATAAAATATTGTGGTCTCATTTCTTAGTGACGGGCACTCGAATTTTCGCAGCGGTTTTCATATAATTAGAGCATTGCTGGCTTGTCAGACGGTTTTGGGCACGTTAAATGCTTGTTAAAATACCAGGCGGCTGGAAGAAAGACGAGCTAATTTAATATTATAACCATCCTCGTTGTTTATGCGCGTGAAATGTCTGACCTCGATCGCTGCTTATGGAAAAAATGTAGATATTGTGCGGTTGGTAATTATTAAATAAGTATGTTAACGAGAACGCCCTCAGGCTGAAGTAATAACACTTCAGGGGCCATTGTTTTATCCGATATTTTTTAACATGTGTTATTAGTGTAATATTAATATTTTATAATGTTTTGTTTGATTAAATTAAATATTGTGGCAGTGTGTATAATTGCTAAATGACTGCATGCAACGTATTCATGACCTCCGGCGAGAGACAGACGTCTCAGCGCAACTGTAACTGATCTGGAATTGATTTAACCATACAATTCCAATACGCATTAACGAAGGTACGGCACAATGCCAATTATTGGGAATATTTAATCGGCTGACAACTGGACATATATTGCTACGAAGTGGAAGCCATTTTCAGTGGTATTTCTTTAAAATTAGCAGTAGCTAACTTCTTTCAAAATGATCATTAACAAACTAAAAATCGACAACGATTAATGAAATAACAATTAAGATAATTTTCAATGATTAACAAACCAATCGATACATTGTCATTCCCGCATGTAACATGTGTCTGAAACGTAGATTAGAGCACCAGGATACGATGGGCGTGAGGCAGTGAAAGCGGCGGTGGCGCGTGCGCCGAATGGACAACTCGGACCTTACATGACGGGAATCGGGCTACGGTTCTTTGCATCTAATTTGCCCACCTTCAAACGTCCTTTCACTATCTTATATCACAGTCTTCGTGTTGTATACAATAGTAAAAGAATTCAGATTACGCACTATGTTTTAAAGGTTGGCATGGAAGTGTGAAATTAATTCAAATTTGCGCTCCTACAAAATAGTTAGTGAACAAACCTTAGATATAATGCATATGTCGCTATTACGTTGCAAAATGCCTGCATGTACAATAGACATTAATCATCAGACTGTTTGAATGAATCCAGTGGACATTCAATTACAATTTTTTGGGAACGTCCTTTTCCTCAAACTCTCCTTGAAAAGCTTCGGTTATTGATAAATAATCAATATTAGCTAAAATTTATGATGAATAAATGAATAAAACATTGAATAATACATTCGTCGTAAATTAATAAATTCTAGCTAAGAATTAATGAATAACTAAGAACCAATTAACCACTGAGAATTAATTTATTCATTAATTCTGAGCCGAGCACCAATACCTGCGATATCATGTTCAAAATCGTGTATTATATAAAAACAACTAAGGAAAGCGCTGATTGGTGAAATTGTTTTAAAGCCCACCGCCAACAGCGAAATTCAGTGTTAAAACTTAAATCATAAGAGTGGACTATAAAAAGGCCACACATTTTTTGTCCGTCTTGAATCTCTTCGCCCGTTGCGTTGCATATAAGTTATCGGCGAAGTGGCTTTCGGCAGCGGGCGTTGTGTTCAACAGGTTTTCCCTTATCTAAAGTTACTTAGTGAGTATTCCAGAATTTTCTTACCCGACACAATATACCCGTGTGAAATAAACCGAAAGTCGGTACAATCATCGACCACCCACCCATCGTTGATAACATACGTTTACTTTAGAAGTTATTGTACATTTATTGTTACATTCATACAATGGCATTATATCGGAGTTATTATTTAACGCCCTCTCGAGGTAAGTATTCAATATATACTTTTCGAATCATATAGCGTATGAGTATACGAAATTCAATAAAGAAATTTTTGTTTAACTTACTTAGTACCTA
>DVPU01000011.1:0-10120 GCA_018239365.1 Oxynetra hopfferi
GAGACCACCTCGCCCTCGCCCGCCGCCGCCGCCTCCTCCTCCGCCTGCGGCCCGGTGCTCGTCTGTGCCCGGACGAGCGAATATCGTGAAACACTTACCGATGAACTATGCATTTCTATACAATAAAATATTTAACAAAAAAAGACTTGTGTTCAAAATCAAAATGCAAATGTGTTATAATTATAAACACGATCATCAATGAAGCGGTATATTAAATATACATATATACTTCGATTACCCTAGTGGTGGCGCCGTGGACCATGCTGCCGAAGGGCGCGTTGCCCACCACCGTCGACGTGGTGGTGGTCGTGTACGAGCCCGGCTCCTGGTGGACGCGTTACTCGTGTTAAAATGAAAAGGAATTAGAAAAATTCTTTACAAGTCGAATTACATAATAGTTTTCAAAAAGTTTCATAATCTACAGATATTTTTTTTATCCATGAGGGTGGAGAATTTTAAGAATGAAGATGCTGGCCAGCCGCTGATCCCGCTGTCCCCCCCCCCACTTCCCCCGTGCTACAGAGCCCAGTGCGCCCGGCTACCGGTTGACACCACGACTACACTTGCAGTACACTTAATACACATGAGAACAAAGTATAGCGCATCTTCTATGTCTAACGAAACTTTCATTGTACGGTTTGTAAGATACTCGAATCGCAAGAACATCGAATAGGTAAGTGTAAGAATTTCCACAGGACTCGTTCTGCTCCTCTGGAGAAATAAAATAGATAAAATAATTCACCGGTAACAAAAGTGTTGTTACAGCGAATGTATATGTAACAACAATCAGCTACAAAACATAAATAAACAGCAAAAAACACAGCTAAGGTGACATTCGCATATCATGCACTGGTCGGCGGCTAGTTAGCGAGCACAAGACTGCTAGACATGCCACAGAACGCTTCTAGAAGCATCCATTATATTTTACACAAACTAAAATGCGCAAAACACGTACAGACCTGTCCGACGGAGGCACCTGTGGGGACAACTGGATAAAGGCCACCGATTATTATTATTAATAAGGTCGATGTGGTATTAGCGAATGACATTTGTTTAAATATATTTTCATACGGCGTCATTACGTATAGTTCTGCTGCTTCAAAAGTAGAAAATAATAAAATTCTATTACAACGGAAGCAAATCTCAGTTATACAATGTGAATATTAAATAACTTGAAAAATATTAATATACGCGTAACAAGGTACAACGCTGGAAGCATAACATTTGGAAGTAATGTATAGTTATTTTAAAGCTTCAGCGCGTTTCAGACACTGCATAAGGGCGCCACATCAAAATCTAGTATATAAGGACAGCCATGAGATTCCTCAGTAAATTGTATTATAGTATAGGGTAGTATAGTATAGTGTATTATAGTATTTGACGATCCCACCTTCGATATTCTCGCTAGAGTTATACAATTCAGACGAAAAGTGCGTCCACAATTTTATCGGCAATAGAACAAAATAAAAAACCACCCTCCCGTCCTCCCGAGGGCCCGGAGAGCCGGCCAGCCGCGTACTCACAGAGACGAAGTAGTGTCCCTCGCCGCCGCCGTCGTCGAAGTCGATGGGCGTGCCCGAGTCGCCGCTGCTCAGCGAGCTGGCCGAGCCGCGCCGCGCGCGCTGCGGCCGTGGGTCCCCGTGCGGGCGTAGGCCGGTTTACGGACGACAATTAGAAGGCGGAGACGTCGGACGGGAGCCGCGCGAAACCGACGGACGGGCGGAATAATAAGCAGCAATTGTATTGCAGTTATGGTTGTGAAGATATTTAATGCAACGGAGAATCATCGAGAACCGATCGATGTCGAGAAATCGAAACGTAAAAGTGGTTTAAGGCGTCAATATTAATTTTTAAGGAGGAAATAATATGGTAGATAAAATGATAATTAAACGAAGAAAAATAATATAACAAGGAACAAATGAAAAAGGATTTTCAGCACGCGGGGATATTTGGGGATGCAGGTTTCGCGATAAATGTTACCCGGTCGTTTGTGAACGGTGGCGATATTAGTGCACGCGTGGTGCCGTAAGGTCCCGTTCGTCCGTTGGTGTAGGTTGGTAATGGAAAGGAGAGAAAAACCTCGGATTAGAAACGAATCAAACATGCCGATATGACGTAGGCTTTTTCACTGACGACCGATCCGCAGAGCTCCGGTGCCGCAAGACACCCAACGCCATCATATATTTTCTCGTCATAAATGAAACTGCATCACTGCAGCAAAATATCTACATTTTACTTGATTTCATCAAATATTCCGAATATTTTATCAATTTGTCTATCAATGTCCCATAATAGTATTTGCCGCGGGCTAGTAATGTAGCTGTAACAGCACCTGGAGCAGTTGAACTCTACATCGTTACCATTATCTTTCCACCGTGACGAATATTCCTCCTTCCGGAATCAATATATTTTTGAGGACATAATATATAACGAAGCTAGCTAAAGTGATGTTGGCAACGTTCGTACGCCTTCGAGATTCGATTAAATGCATTATTGTACATCATAATTATTAATGTTAAAAAAACAACTTTTACAGTATTCAAGTCCCTAAACTATCGTTTTAAATATAATAACTATTAAATTTTCAATATTGGAACCGTTTTCTATTCGAACATTGAATTGACTCCCTCTGAAATAGTTATAACTTCAAATATAAAATGAAGCTGGTTTTCAACAAAAATAGTTGGAAGCCTGCGGATCGGTCATATATCATCATTAATATTTCTCAAACAAGTAACATAGTAGACGAAGCGTCTAAAATGTGTCCCAAGTTGCATTACTTCTTATTATAGGCATGTTACCAGCTAAGCATAGTAATTATAATACTGCAAGTTCGCCAGTGAAAAAGCTGCCATATCATAAGCCAAACAAAAATTAATTAAGTAAGAACCAAACATATAATTAACATAACCGTCTCGAGAACAAACCAAAATTAATTCATGCCAATGATCATGACATCAGACGCTTGTGCAAGTGTCTTAACCGATCAATGCTTTTTATATGAAAATGTTTTCTTGTGTGCCATGGGAATAACTCCTGAATATATTGCATGGGTGAGTCGTTTACCTGATCGCCTGTAGTCACTGTCGTTTTGACCTCCTGAGTCAACACTCTCTGCTCTTGTCTCGTAGCAGATGATGTCAGGGTATGAGCGACTGTTTTCTCTTCCATCTGCTGTGTTTTCGCTTTCGTGTCCAAGTCGTGATGGGTGGTCGCCGTTCTCGTGGTGACCGCCCGCGCCGTCACGTACGGGCTCTTTGCTTCCATCGGCTCTAGGCTTTCCGCCTACGGTTAAGGGTTAGGGCTAGCATGCTTTGACTATTTACATAGTAAACGAATCTAGCTAAACACTGAGTTACTACGGAAGCTTTAAAAGCTTGTATGTAAAACAAAAATTTGGCTACACACATTAAAATTAAATTAGGCGAAAAATTAGGAAAAGAAAAAAAAACACTAAAGAATAAAAACAAGAATAAAATTTTAGGGGTGGCGTCTCGTTTGCCAGTTATGGGAACAAAATGAAAAGTGTGAAACGAACCTTATTCGTGTGTGTGGAAAACGTGACCTCGCCCGTGCCTAAGTTCTCGACTTCTTGCTCGACGTTATGCGTGACGCCTTCGTCGTTCTTCGTGAGCAGTTGCTTCGTAGTGGTCTTCACAACTACGGGAGGTGTTGGAGTTTTCTTTGACCGCTGTGAAATGGGGATCTTAGAGGACAGAGGGGTGGTGGAAGAAACGTAGCCCTGATGCCTAATGTGCTCGCTCGTCGTATACTCGGTGAACGTCTTCGGCTCGTCGCCTCTGGCTGGACTTTCATCCTTGCCGAACGTGGAAAACTTATGGGTGTTCACCGTTTGGATATCAATATTTGCTGGAAGATCTTGCGTTTCCTTTTCAATAGTATAGTTACCGCTCTTGTCTTCAAAGTGAGAGGGATCGATTTGGGAATAATGTAAAATCAATTGCCCCGTGACGGGATCTCTGACGGCTGTGCTGGGGTCGATATCGCCGGTATCTGGATCGATATCGCCGTATTCCGTCTTTATCCGGCCAGTAACAGGGTCGATTTTGCCAGATAGCGTCATAGTTTGAGTGACTGTTGTTCGGGCGCCTTTCAGTCTTGGGTCGTCTGGATCTACGTCTATCGTCTCACCAGTAATAGGATCAATAATCTGATACACGTACACTGTCTTTGTTGTTATTATTCTGCCAGTTGTTTCGTCGATGGTGCACTCCTTCGGATCGACCTCCTTAACGCGTCCTTTATCATCTTTCTGGGTAATTATATATATCTTTATAATGATAAGCTTGCCAGTGCGAGGATCGATCTTGCCCACTTTGGTGTAGATTTCACCAGTGCCCGGGTCAACTTGTGAAGCCGAATAAAGCGGTTGGTTATCTTCGTCAACGTCTCCAGTAGCTGTATATATTTGGCCGTTAACTGGGTCCACTTTGATAAGGGCTTTGTCGATATCAGTTGTTCTTGATATAGTACCAGTCTTCGGATCGAGGCGTCCATAAACTGTAATGATGTAACCGGTGTTCGGATCGATTTGACCAGCAGTATATAAAGTTTCACCAGTCTGAGGATCTTTAGGTCCAGCAACCCATATTTGATTGGTCTTAGGATCTACTTTAACATTACTGGGATCGTTTGAAACAATTTGTTTACCAGAAACAGGGTCAACTTTCGTCTGAATTATTCTCAAACAAATTAATCTGCCAATATCCTTATCAGGTTTTCCAGACTTTGGATTCACCTGCCCTGTGCGAAGTAAGAATTGGCCGGTGACTGGATCTACTTTAAGTTCCTTACTTTCAAATTTGCCTGTCTTCGGATCGTTATACGTTACAGTGCCCTTGACTAAATCAATCTGTCCATACTTTGTATCGATTTTGTTATTATCTGGATTTAGCTGTCCTGTACTACTTTCAATAGCTGAATGTTTTGGCTCGATTACTCCTTTCTTTAAATCCAACTTCCCAACAAATGTCGTCACCTCCACTACTGGGTCAATGTGGCTTCCTACTACCAAAATAGTACCGAGATTTGGATCGATTTTACCTGTTTTCGGGTCAGCTACACCTATCACACTAATCTGACCATTATTCTCATCGATGTTAACGGGTTTAGTGTCTTGTGCCCCTGATGTGTCCGTAACGAAAATTACTCCATTTGTAGGATCGATTACTCCATACTTAGTTGAAATGTGACCAGTATCGGCATCAACCTTTCCTTTGGTGTGTTCTATGTGACCATCTTCGATTTTAACTTTACCAGTTCTAGGATCAATGGGACCAGTAATGGTGGTTATTTCGACTACAGGGTCATCTTGTTTAGCGACACTTAAGATCATGCCCAAAGTAGGGTCGTGTTTTCCAGTTTTTGGATCAATGGCTCCTGAATTGATGAATATCTGTCCAGTTTCTGCAAGAATAGTTCCATCTTTTGTTTGCTTTTGTCCAGAAGGATCGGTTATGACAATATTGCCTTTGTGTGAATCAATTACGCCATACTTGGTTTCAATTAATCCATTTGGATCAAGTACCCCAGTAAGATGCTCCACTTCAGCAGTATGGAAGTCAGGTTTCTTCGTTTTAGGATCTATTTTGGTAAATATGACCATGATTTTCACGATCTTCCTCTTTGGCGGCTCTGGGGGTGCTGTAGTAGGTTTAGTCAAAGAAGTCCTTGAAGTCGGTGTGGAAATTGGAGATGCCTTTTGGGCCTGACTAATGATGATGGGCGAAGAGGTACGAACCGGTGATTGTAATGGCGTTTGAATTGGTGTAGAAGTTGGGGTTTTCACAGGTGACGGGGTTTGTCTCACGGGGGAGATACTAGCCCTCTGAGATAACGGCGCTACTTTAGACAAAACGTTCTGCTTATCAACAATAGTCAACTGTTGAGCGAACGAAGGATCTACTTTGCCAGTTTTAGGATCTGTTACAGCAGAAGTCACTACGAAGTTTCCTGTCTTGGGATCGATTTCAGCTTGTTTCAGTTCCTGTTTGCCAGTAACTGGGTCTTTGTATAGTATTTGACCAGATTTAGGATCGATAATGCCAAAGTCTGTATGTATTTTGCCGTCCTCGGCACTGACGTATCCTTTCGAGGCATCAACATTTCCAGTTCCTGCATCGACTGTTTTAGTTTTCGGGTCGTATTTGCTTGTAACGATAACGAGACGAATCTCACCTTTAGACGGTGGTTTAGAATGAAACACAACGGGCTTATTAATAATACTATACTGTTGTGCTAACGTTGGATCTACCTTTCCTGTTTTGGGATCAATCACTTGGCTCGTTACAAGTACGTGACCTGTCGCAGGATCAACCTGACCTTTCTTTATATCTTTTTTGCCAGTTTTAGTGTCCGTGACAGTAATTTCTCCAGTAGCGGGATCAATTATACCAAGCTCCGTATGTACCTTACCATCAGGTCCAACGGTTCCACTGACGGTGTCAATAGTTCCTAGGCTAGGATCAATTTTTTTAGTTCTTGGATCGTATTTCGTTGTAATAATTACAAGATGAACCTCGCGTTCTATTGGCTTTATATTCTTATCTATGACGCTGAATTGTTGAGCTAGTGACATATCTACCCTTCCAGTTTTCGGATCAACAACACCGCTAGTAATAATAAGGTGTCCGGTTTTAGGATCAGCAACTGCGTATTTGATATCTTCCGTACCTGTGATTGGATCCACATATTCAAATTTACCAGTCTTAGGATCAACAATACCAAAGTTGCTGTGAATTCTCCCATCAGCCGCAACTATGCCTCTTGAAGTCTCTACATAACCATTGGTATTGTCTAGTCTCTTATATTTCGAATCATATTTATTCGTAATTATAACAAGTTGAACTTCCTTGCCAGGAATGGATTTAAACGTATCTTTTGGCTTGTTAACAACAGTGAACTGTTGACCGAGAGTTGAATCAATTTGACCAGTTCTCGGGTCAATAACACCTGAGGTGAGCAGCATATTGCCAGTTTTGGGATCAACAGTAGCTTTCTTGATTTCTTGTTTTCCAGTAACTGGATCAGTAATAGTAATTTGACCACTATTCGGGTCAATGATACCAAATTCGGTATGAATTTTATCATCGTCATCAATCTTTCCAGATACTGTGTCAACATGAGCATTAGTGACATCTAATTTCTTATTTTTAGCATCATACTTGGATGTAACGATGACTAAATTAACTTGCCTTAACGTAATGTTATTCACTGCGTCCTTATCGGCAAAAGATATATGTTGTGCAAGTGATGAATCAACTTTTCCAGTTTTAGGATCAATAACTCCTGAGGTAACCAGGAAGCTACCATTTTTAAAGTCCATTATAGCCTGTTTAGAATCGCGTTTTCCTGTTTTTGGGTCAGTGAAATAAATTTTTCTTGAATTTGCATCCAAAATTCCGAAGTTTGTATGAATTTTGCCATCTTTATCGCTTATGATAGCTGGAGATGTCTCGATAAAGCCATTTGGATTATCGAGTCTCTTGGTCCTTGAATCATATTTGCCCGTGATAGCTACTACTTGAATTTCCCTACCAGGCAATGAAGCAAACGTAGCTGTTGGTTTATCTACGATACTGTATTGCTGACCTAAATTAGTATCCAGCTGACCAGTTCTGGGATCAACGACGCCAGACAATAAGAGAATGTTTCCTGTTTTAGAATCAACTTGCGCATGTTTGACCTCTTGTTTTCCAGTTTTTGGGTCAGTGACTTGAATATCGCCAGTCCTTGGATCGATCACGCCATATTCACTGTATATCTTGCCATCAGTTCCACTTAGAATTCCCTTGATAGAATCTACATGAGCGAACGACGGGTCAAATTTCTTGGTCTTAAGATCATACTTACTTGTGATAACTACAAGTCTAACTTCTCTATTTGCTTTGGTTGCATCTTTTTCTACAATACTGAACTGTTGACCGAGAGAAGAGTCCACTTTTCCGCTTTTTGGATCAAGCACACCTGTTGTAACCAAAAGATTCCCAGTCTTTTGGTCAACGTATGCTTGTTTTGGATCTTGTTTACCAGTCTTAGGATCGACGTAGTTAATTTTACCAGATTTGGAATCGATCTGACCGTAGTTGGAGTACACTGTACCATCTGGCGCTACAATTGCTTTAGATACTTCAACATGTCCGTGACAAGCGTCCAATTTCTTATGTTTGCCGTCATATTTTCCAGTAATTACTACTAAATCTACTTCTCGACCCGACTTGGCACCAACTTTGTCTTCAGCTTTTTCAACAAAGCAATATTGTTGAGCTAATGTAGGATCCATTTTTCCGATCTTAGGGTCAATAACACCAGTTGTGAACAGTATATGACCACTCTTGGAATCGACGTGTCCATTCTTGACCTCTTTTTTACCTGTAATAGGATCAGTGTAGCTAACTTGACCTGATTTAGTATTTATTTCTTCTTTTTCCGTTTGAATCTTTCCATTAGCCTTATTAAGAATTCCTTTCGTTACAAGTACAGTACCGTTTGCGTCATCAAGCTTTTTAGACTTGGGATTGTATCGGCCAGTTATGATAACAACCTGTATTTCATTTTCAGTTTTAGTAATTGGAACGGCCGCAATAGCCACAGGTGCTTCATGATGTGCCCTTTCAGAGTCCAAAAGAGCAAGTGTTGGATCAATTAAGTTTGATTTAGGAGTTTTAGCCTGTTCTTTTAAAGCAGCTGATTGTACATAATCAATTCCTGGTGTTTTGAGTTTGTTCGAATCATCCGGCGTCTTACGCTTTTCAGCACTCTCAGCAACCTTTTTGTCTTCTCCTGGGGCGTAGTTGAATGCGAGAGCCGGTTTTCTTGTTGATGGACTTTGAGCATCATCCGCATTTCTTTGTTTTTCGTCTGAAATAGGTTCTTTTTCATAACTGAAAGCACCTTTTATAAATGGTTTCTTGTGAGTAGGGCTTCTTTCAGTATCAGTATATTCATAGGGCTTGGTAAAGCCAGGTTTCTCCGCTTCACTAACGGGGCTCTTATCAACTGAGCTGTCAAGATTAGAACTATTATTCGACGTATCGAGCACCGCGATTTTGGCTTTAGGGTCTTTAACTTTTTTGTCTTTGTCTTTAGGAGACTTCTCTCTCTCCTTCGGGGATTTATCTTTAGATTTGGGAGACTTCTCCCTGGGCGATTTCTCCTCTTTGGGAGACTTATCTTTTCTACTGCCAAACAACGCGAAACCTCCAGACTGTTTGGATAAGGATAGAGAGAAAAATAAAATAAAATAATAATTATAAAACAATAAGTTGGAATCTGTAGCGTAGAAATCGCTTCCTAGATCTTTCCAAAATAATATCGGTACAGTGCGAACTTAAAAAACAATGCATAATGCACACATGCGTTGCTCTATCACGCTTCTCTAACGTGTATATTTACAAGTTGGAGTGGGACACGTAACTACTTTATTGGACATCACATTATTTTTCAACTACCATTCTCGCTTGAAGTGTAAAAAACAAATCATGACAAAAGATATTCATGTCGCTAATGTTCCTGCTTACCTTTGATTTCTTGGGGGTGGTTTGGACGTTGTTCGTGATGCCCGGATCGCTGGTCGTGTCAGTACCTGAACGGTTCACGTGAAACAAAATGTATTTATACCGTACGTTTTAAGCGCAAGGATGTTTTAATGCTTTTAATTGAAGTCATATATGCGCAAGAAAGGCATGTTCCTTTTTCATGTCGAAAGGCATAATAAACTGAAAATTTTATTCTACAGTTTGTTATCGTCACTTCAAAATTATTTTAAAGACAATATAATGTAAGATCCACGTATAGGGTAACTAGTCATAAGTATTTAAGAATACCGAGGTACAATGAAATACATAACATTGCAAAACTAGATCCAATTATTTAACATCAACATGTATTGTAAAGAACAATTCAAAATAAAAATGAAATCCATTTAGTTTGTACAGGCCTATGGGGGCATTCACAAATGTTTAGTTTGTTTGTGTGAATATTTGTTCTTCGTCTACTAATTAACAGTTGCATTACCGTTCTCAGCCGGTCTCCGTTGCTCCGCGAGCCTGCTGTCCTCCCTGTTGTCGGCCGGCCCGGTCGGCATCACCCTCACGGCCCC